>JASAMZ010012694.1:0-12019 GCA_030248115.1 Linhomoeus sp. GSCO2_2 | reverse complement strand
TATGGAATTGTCGAAATTTAAGGATCTTAACAAAAATATCCCAAATTTCGCTAATTATAAAATCAGAAACTATTTGTTAAATACTTGACAGACTATGCCCAATGCATCAACGCAAAGACATTGTGAAATTTAAGCTGTTTGAAATTGTCATAATTTGGGAATATTGACAAAAACCATGAAAATATCCCAAAATTCGCTAATTATAAAACTTAGAACGAGTTACTAAACACTTGGCAGCCTACCATATGCCCGACACAACCATGTAAAGAAATTATAAAATTTAAGCTGTTTGAAATTGTCAAAAATTGTGAATTTTGACAATACCCTTGAAAATATCCCTAATTTCGTTAATTAAAAATTCTGAAACTATTTGATAAATACTTGGCAGACTATGCTCGACACATTCGTGAAAAGAAAATTTGAAATTTAAGCTGTTTGAAATTGTCGAAATTTGTGGATTTTAACAAAATCCTTAAAAATATCCTAAATTTTGTTAATTATATTCGGTGAAACTATTTGCTAAATACTTGGCAGACTATGCTCGATACATCCGTGCAAAGAAATTTTGAAATTTAAGCTGTTTGAATTTGTCGAAATTTGGGAATTTTGACAAAAACCTTGAAAATATCCCTAATTTCGTGAATTATAAAATCTGAAACTAGTTGATAAATACTTGGAAGACTATGCTCGACACATCCGGGAAAAGAAATTTTGAAATTTAAGCTGTTTGAAATTGTCGGAATTTGTGGATTTTAACAAAATCCTTAAAAATATCCTAAATTTCGTTAATTATATTCGCTGAAACTATTTGCTAAATACTTGGCAGACTATGCTCGATACATCGGTGCAAAGAAATTTTGAAATTTAAGCTGTTTGAATTTGTCGAAATTTGGGAATTTTGGCAAAAACCTTGAAAATATCCCTAATTTCGTGAATTCCAAAATCCGAAACTATGTTACAAATTCATCGCGTCTTATGCCCTTTTCATTTCAGCAAAGACTTTCTCGATACGACATGCAAATAAAAGTGTCATTTTTGACATTTTCATATTTTAATTGTGAATATCTCGAAATAGCGAAATTAGCAACAGAAACGGACAACGGCACGTTACTCAGCGCATTCGACTCCATCGGATGGCACTAACCGTCATGTCTAGTTGTTCCGGACCCACACACACACACACAGACACACACACACAAACGGACAATAGCGTCCGTATATATACTCGCCGCCCTGGGGGGCGGCGAAAAAACACCATGCAGTTGCTCCATGCCGTTCAGACGCCGGTGCTCATCCACCCCGGGTTGATCGGTGAGAGCCTATCTGCGGGACAGTCAGTGGACATATACCTGCACTGCGATATCATAGCCTGTGAAAGTGCCAACTACAAGTTCCGGTTTCAAGACGGCATCGAGTTTCATCATCCTGCACACGTGGTTACTGCGGACGTATTTTAAATACTCTAATCAGCACAATCAAATGGGTAATCCCCGCCCCCTCGCCCTTCCCCACTCTCTAATACATACCGTAAAGTGTGCCGAATGGAGGTAGTTACCACCGTTGTTTCAACCCATCTCTACACTCTGCCTACCACTTTTGTACACAGGCAGTCTTTTACTAGTGACTATTTACTAATTGGGATGGGAGAGGCGGTGGGGAGCTTGGATATTGACTAATTGACTAACATTGGCTGGGGCTGGGGAAACCCGGATTCGTACAATATCCGGGTTTTCACTGGTTGGTTGAGGAAAACTCAGGTCACTATAAATGCTTTCACGAGATCCGAGTATCCACTGTGTAACATATTCACTGTGCCCAGTACTGTTTCAGTGTATAGCGAGGGGCCATAGAAGGAGCTGCACTGGTAGACCATCGCTCCCTGCTGGTTCACGGGACGTGCACAAAGTCTATGGGCCAATCAAGGTCAAAGGTCGTTAAAAGGCAAGCCATACAATATGCCTTTGTATCGGACTACTGCAGTCCGTTTGTCTAAAATAACATGGTGGCGACACCGTGAGAATTTCTATTGATTTTGTTAAGTATTTGAGTTAATATCAATATCTTATCAACATCATGACACGGAATGTTAATCAAGGAAATAATAGTCCTGAAACGGCTTGTCGAATCGTTCGTTTGAGGCACGACTGACGACACAAATGCCGAAACAGCCAGTATCAGCAGAAACCTACAATATTTTAGTTAATTTGCTACACATGAGATGCTGTGGAGATACTATTTCACTATTAAGTGCTCTAAACTGTTTCAGCAAGGTGCGAGCAGGGTCCGTTCAAAAGAAGAAAACGGTGGTTTTATTCTAGGAGAACACAATTTTGAGCATACTCCACACACTTGGTCATCATTACCAACGAACTCCGACATACTGTTTGGGTCAAAACTCATTGGGTTACTTTTCTTGTGTTCCTGAGTGTGGGTAACTCAGTGTTTCTAGGGGTTTGTGCTTACAATAAAACGCAGCAGTGCGACACTAACAACAACAGAGATGTGCTCTAGGAATGCGCATGCAATGTCACCATTAGCTGTTGAGGTTACCGGTTGAAGGGCTTTAAGAATCAAAGCGTACCAAAGCGCGAATTGGAGGGTGTAACTTCTGCTTTATCGCGAAGTAAGGTACTCAGACGTCGCTACGCGTGCTCCTGCCGGTGTGACGAAAAATTTGTACCCCTGCAAAATATGTACCCCAGGGTACATATTTTGCACGAGAAGCGGGTGCAAAATATGTACCCCCGTGCAAAATATATACCCCCTCCGAGGTACGAGATTCAAGCTGCTGGAGCGCCAAGGCGTGTAGCGTAGCCAAGGCGTGTAGCCAAGGCAAGCACACTTCCCCATTTCGCACAGGACGTCAGACGGACAGACGTCAGAGTCGTGATGAAATTGTAAATAGACTGGCAGCCGCTGAGACGTGTGATGGTGAACAGGTCGTGTAATTCTGTGGGCTCAGCGACAGATGCATTCACTACTTCATGTTTCACAGCTACGAAAGCACATTGGTGCCATCCGGTGTCCGCTTTTGACGTCCGCTAAATTCAGCTCCTCTGAATTCAAAGCTCAGACCCTTTGACGTGGCTTCCTGACCTGTTTCATAATCGAGTGGCAGCCGGAAATAAATGGGCTAAACGAAGCGATCAAAGCAGTCATTCGAACAGGTGTCAAAAGTAAAAGCCCCTCTAACCGCACTACATACTACGCGCGATTTTCCGACAGTTTCGAACTGTGAACCTACAGGACGTCATGAAGTTCACTATATTCCTGGTTTTGGCGACTTCGCAAGTTTTTGGAGAGCTAAACGATGAAGCGAAGAAGAAAATTGAGAAGCAGATGAGCGTATGTTTACGACGACTCCGTGTAACTAATACTCAGAGATTCTAAAAGATTAGAAGTTCATTGTCGATACATGCACATGCACGCGCGCGCGCGCGCGCGCGCGCGCGCACGCACGCACGCACGCACGCACGCACGCACGCACGCACGCACGCACGCACGCTGACGCGCACCCAAGCAAGCAAGCAAGCACACACATCAGTCTTGCTACAGTACAACTTCAAACAATCTTCACAAGTCGATCCGAACACCAGCTCAACTACAACTTCGCCACTCGGTTTGCGGTCTTCGTGCTGAAGTTAGAAGGACTGACCCAAGCTGAGAAGGACGTTCTAGCGCGAGCCACCATATACGCCGGACCGTCTTGGGAAGAACGCGCCTGCAGACTGGGACCTAGCAGCGATAGGGAATTCTACGGTGTCAAGAAGTCACTGGACGAGCCCCAGCTGTGTGGATTGGGACGGATCGACAAACCCAACTTTCTTGTGCTCAGCGTCACTGTGAGTGCGCAAAGATTCTGGATACAGACAGTACGGTAACGCACGTATTAGATAGGTGCATGCATTTATCACGAACATTGTCAAAGCGCAGCCATTTAGAAGTGTTGACATTCGCAGTGACCTGAAAACTCTAAGAATATCCCGAATGTACCACAAATTCCAGAATATCGAGACTGCGCCTGCACATGCAAGATGTGCTCCTTCGAAACGCTCAGATTTTTTTTGACTTGGTTATGCTATTCACGACTTTTTGAAAGTGAGAACAAAGCGAAACAGCGTCGCAACTTTCCATTTTAGATTACCGTCATGGTGTCGGATCAGAAGAGCTCGTTCGGTCGGACCGCCTACTACTTGCGGATCAAGCCGTTCGAACTGGACGTAAGACATCCACAGTATTTCCTTAGCCCCGCCCCAGCCGGGCGAACACCTACGAGTACGAGAGCTCGTTGTGCGTGCGTACGTCCGTCCGTCCGTCCGTTCGCTTCACTCTTAGATCTCAGCGGTGGAAAGTCGTAGCTACGCGATATTGGGCCCTCTCGATGAGACGCGACGCACGGACCTTGTCACCAAACCATGATCGAGACTCAAAAACTTGGATTTCCCTGGCGAAACTAACTCAAAGGCTGGTATTTTAGGGCGTTTTTAATTTAATTCAAGACCGCTTAGAAAATATACATTGCGCTTTAAATGAACAAACCGCTTTTAAAAATGAACAATGCACTTTTAACTTGAACATGCCGCTTTTGACAGCAGCTGGACCGAAAATTGCACAAACCGCTTTTAAATTGAACAAGTCGCTTTTAGAATTGAACAAACCGCTTTTAAATTGAACAAACCAGTACCTAGTAAGAGTCCCGGCCTAAAATCTATAGACACCTATGCGTAATCTTTCCCCGATTCGTATTCCATGGAAAATTTCAACGCTATTAAATGCAAACAGCAAATATATAACAAACTGCGTTACAGAGATGCTCGGCAATATTATCCCTTTCGTCACATACCGTAATCCTTTGCATTGCATGTAAATCTGTTAGAGCTTGCCTTCGAATCAGGCTACAACGTTTCAAGAGAAGAGGAGTCCGAAAGAGGAATTATCCGAAAATTCTGATCTTATTCGTTTTAAATTACTTATTTCGAGTAATTATTTGTCGAGCGACAAAAGAAGTTTTGTTTCTATCGATGGTCGACTCGTATGCGAAGAACTTTTTTGCGCGCGATGTGAATTGCAAATTTTTACCTTATGACTCATCCAAAAGATGTACGATGTATGCAACCTGTCAATCAAGTGACGTAAGAAGATACGCCTGGGTTCGCCTAAAAAAGGAGCGTTTCGGCGACAAAGTCTTATTCTTTCTCGACTTTTGCCACCGACTTTCTTTCTCTCTGCTACCGTAATCCTCTCCGTATTCCCCTCCATCCTTCGTGCGATTCGCCGGCTACCATATACCGTCCTGTTTACTCGCCCGAATTTAATCCCCGTTTGCCTCGTTCTGTCCGTGAGCCTAATGCTCGGCCCCTGTAGGCAACCGGCCTTGCGCGCGCGCGCCTCGCGCCGTAACTTGTTGTTATGCGTGATCCATCCATTCTTCCCTCCCGTTGCGCGCGAGACCGTCTATCAACGCGGCAGCCCCTCCCTCGTCAAATCGCGAGGCCGGCGCGAGCCCGCGGGCCGACGGGCGACGGCGCGCGTTATCCTCCCTTTCCGTCTCTGTCAATCACTAGGTCTGCAAGGCTCGCCTTCTGGCGAATTGCGCAAGTCTTCGTCACTTTTGACCCGTCCCTTTCTATCTAGGGCAGCGCGCTGTCCTCGGGCGCCGCGCTGACCTTGTTTTCACTGTCTATAAAGTCGGTCTTTCAGAGATCTTCTTCATTTCTATCCTATCCTCAACGACTTTATCTCCGACCGTTCTTGCTAGTTGCTGCGGTTTCCTCCTTTCTGACTGACTTTGTCACAATCCCCTTTCTTGCCTGCTGTGTCGTTCTAGTCTTTGAAGATGCAGCGCTCGTCCTCGTCGTCGTCGTCGTCGTCCTCGTCGTCGTCGCCGCCGCTGACGAAAAGGGTCCAGAAGACACTGTAGCTCCATGCAGTCCAACAAGTCGAAAATCGGCCGATTGGTGACGTTGACAAGATAGGCGAAGTTGATTCTGCTGATCTCGATCAGCCTAGCCACAAAGTCCCTCATAAACGTTTGGCTTCTCCAGAACACCTCAAACTGGATCTCCTCGCAGCCGAGGATCCTGTAGGCGAGACCAACGCAAAGCACGCTTTGAACGTTGATGTAGAAGAGCTTCTCCGAGTGTTGTAGCATTTCCCCTTCGTCTTCCTTGGAAGAGCCGATCGGGGAGGAGAAACTCTCCACGTCGACGACGGCGAGAGACGGCTCATTGAGGAAGCCGTCGGGCAAGGGAATGCTCAGGCGAGACAGTTTCTCCAACAGCGTCTGCAGAGACCGCACCTTCCTTCCCTCACTGAACGTGACGCGCCTCTTGCGGGCCTGACGATTGCGCAAAGTCCATTCATTCGCGGTGTGCTGGGAACAGTCTAGTACGTGCTCCCGCCTCTGCACCTTGCGAACAAACTGCTGGCAGCGTCTACATTTATAGAAATACCTGCCCGAGCGTTTCAGTACATTCAAATCCTTTGGTGTGTCAAGAATGAGCGAGTAGGCATTCTTAGAAGTTCGTTCCATGACGCACACGTTCGCATCTAAGGCACTCGCAAATCTCCATGAAGAACCGATGCTATCCACTGACTGGCGGTTACGAACGACAATGTCACGTTTAACGACATCACGCGCCAGCCATTCGAAGAAAGCCCTGTTGTTGGGTGAAACGTCCAGCTTTCGAAGGGACTTGAAGCGAGACTCGGCGAATAGTTGCTTGGCTCGGCGCAGCAGAGTTTCCTTGGACAGAGATGGGTAACGGCATGCCAGGGCAGCTAAGAATACGGTCCACTTGGCCCAAATTTGTGTCCCTCCAATCAGCAGGAAACTGACTCGCCGCCTGGTCTGAAATGGCGCTGTCACTCGAATGTCTTTTGCAGGGTGGTGGGTGGTGGTGTCACTTCGACAAACTTCAGAAAGCTGAGGCCGGGCGCCTCGAAAGAATCTATGAAACTTTCAACGAAGTGGAGAGATTCTCCTTTCTCAGTTTGTCGCGAAAGCGATAGTAGCTTTTTTCGCCCGTCCTCAGCCGGGCGACACCCTACGAGAGCTCGGCGTGCGTGCGTGCGTGCGTACGTGCGTACGTGCGTACGTACGTCCGTAACGCTCCCAGATCTCGGCGTTGGAAAGTCGCAGAGCGGAGATCTTGGGCTCTACGGATAGGTCTCGACTCACTGATCATTCAGCTATGAGGTTTCGAAATTCAAAAGTTTGAATTGCGCGCGCTACAGTACCCCGAAAGTCAAAATGCAAAACGGCTCTAACTCGCTCGTCTTACGTCGTAGAGCGGCGATCGACACGTCAGGTGAAAGCTCTCGACGCGCTCTTTCATGCGGCTGCAAAAGTGTTGTCAATTACGCAAACACGCACCGCCGAAAACGCCATTCTCGACATTTTTACGCTAAAATCGTTCTAACTCGCTCAACTTGCGTCGTAGAGAGACAATCTCAAGGTCAGTGGATAGCTCTCGACGCGCTGATCATTTGTTCTCCCATTGGACGAAACTCAAAAATTTGAATTTTGCGAGTTACAGTAACCCGAAGGTTTAAAACGCAAAACGGCTCTAACTCGTCTGTCTTGCGTCGTAGAGAGGTAATCTTGAGCACCTTGGATAGCTTTGGACTCATTGATCATTTGTTCTCCCGTTGGTCAAAACTCAAAGTTTGAATTTCGCGAGTTACAGTAACCCAAAGGTCCGAAAACGCAAAACGGCTCTAACTCGCTCGTCTTACGTCGTAGAGCGGCGATCGACACGTCAGGTGAAAGCTCTCGACGTGTTCTTTCATGCGGCAGCAACAATTTTTAACATTACGCAAGCACGCACCACGGGAAACGCCATTCTCGAGATTCGAACATTAAAATCGCTCTAACTCGCTTGATTTGCGTCGTTGAGAGACGATCTCGAGCTCAGTGGATAGCTCACGACTCACGGATTATTTGCAAAACTTGCTGTCATATGTTTGGCAAAATTTTGACAAGTTTTTGTCACTTTTTTAAAAGTGTTGCTCAAAAGAGGGATTTTCTTGCTCTAAAAACCAAATCCCGGGCGATATCAATATTGCTAAGCAATACCCTCTTGCGAAGGGGGAGCTCGTGAAGCGGAGCAATACGGGCGATGAGCTCTCGCACTCTCTGCAGAAAGAACGCAACTCTATGCAATGTCAGTCAGAATACAAACTCAACTTTTTAATACCGGAGCTTGTTGTCGTTACGTGATGATTCCAGTACAGACTCGAATTGTTACTGGTGTAGACATAGCGAATGCCTGGTGGACTTAAGTCATCAGCAGATTGCAGAAGATGCAGAAGAAAACCAACGCTGATGGTTTGCAACCAGCTTTTCTAACTTGGTATCATTTCACGGCGAAAAGTAGTGAAATGATCCGCCAGCTGATCAAATACATCTCGATTGTCATGCAAAGGGTAGCGCCTTGCGCGAACGAATCGTGAATGAAAGATGGTGCGTGGTTTACTTAGCTCCTGGGTGTGACATCCGCGGGTGTGCATTAATGGGTTATGCTATTCACGACTTTTTGAAAGTGAGAACAAAGCAAAACAGCGTCGCAACTTTCCCTTTTAGATTACCGTCATGGTGTCGGATCAGAAGAGCTCGTTCGCTTTACGGCCGCGAACAGCGTACTTAATACTGAAATTCAGTTTTAGTAACTGAAACTGAAACTCAAGAAATTTCTTTACTGAAACTGAAACTGAAACTGAAACTAAAATAAAAACTGGTACTGATACTGAAACTGAAACTGAAACTAAATCAGTTTCTATGGTCACCCCTGTGCTCGACACATCCGTGAAAAGAAATTTTGAAATTTAAGCTGTTTGAAATTGTCGAAAATTGTGGACTAACAAAATCCTTAAAAATATCCTAAATTTCGTTAATTATATTCGCTGAAACTATTTGCTAAATATTTGGCAGACTATGCTCGATACATCCGTTCAAAGAAGTTTTGAAACTTAAGCTGTTTAAATTTGTCAAAATTTGGGAATTTTGACAAAAACCTTGAATACCGTAAATCCTCCAATAAGCGCCCTGGGCGCTTATTTTTTGACCCTCCCTTTCGGGGGGGGGGGGCGCTTATTGGAGGGGGGGGGGGCGCTTATTGGAGGGGGCGGGTGGGCGCGCTTATTCGAGCGGGTGGGCGCTTATTAACTCGACCCCTCCGAAGTGCCAAAATTTCTCCAAAATTTTCCGCTGTTGTCACATTATTGCGCGCATCTGCATAGATTTGAGGCTGAAACTACAGCTTTTGATCAGAATACCTGAATTTAGTAGTAGTGCTGTCGTAGCCCAATCTTGTGTTAGGAATGGTGACAGAGCACATAAATGGTAGTGCTTACTGCTGGTACTAACAAAAGGGGGGCGCTTATTGGAGGGGGCCGCTTATTTTTTCGCCGCCCCCCAAGGCGGCGAGTATATATGTTGCATCCACTTTCCGCAATCCAGCCAGATTGCGCAATCTGGAGGGTTTTCCTCCAGACTACGCAATATGGCGCGTTCTGGAGGGCGGCCCCTCCAAACCGCGCAATCTCTGGTCGGCGGGGCTCACCAGGCCTGAGCAGGAGGTGAATTAGATGGAGGAGTGTTCATCCCACTTACAGTTTGCACTAAAACTCTGTCGACGTCGCGCCTGGCGGGTCGAAAACTGAGGCTTAGCGCGACCACCAACTTCAGGACGCGCTCCGCGCGCCCTGAAGTCGTTCAACGGTCGCGTTAAGCCTAAGCTTCGACCCGCCAGACTGCGACGCCGACTAGACTCTTGTGATCCGTCTCTGGGCGCAGGGCTAGCCTAAACATAGCCTGATATGGAAGAAAACAACTTCCTGGCAAAAGAATTATACGTAAAAGTTAAAGAATTCAACGTTCTAGCAGCTGATTGCACATTCTGGAGGGGCTGCCCTCCAGAACGCGCCATATTGCGCAGTTTGGCGGGGCACCCCTCCAGATCGTGCAATATTGCACATTCTGGAGGATTGCGCCGTCCGGATGCAGCATATATACGGACGCTATTGTCCGTTCGTGTGTCTGTCTGTGTGTGTGTGTGTCTGTGTCACAAAACTAGACACGACGGTTAGTGCCACCCAATGGAGTCGAATGCGCTGAGTAACGTGCCGTTGTCCGTTTCTGTTGTTAATTTCGCTATTTCGAGATATTTACAATTAAAATACGAAAATGTCAAAAATGACACTTTTATTTACAAGTCATATCGGCAAAGTTTTTGCTGAAATGGAAAGGGCATACTACGCGATGAATTTGTGACATAGTTTCGGATTTTGGAATTTACGAAATTAGGGATATTTTCAAGGCTTTTGGCAAAATTTTCGAATTTCGACAATTTCAAACAGCTTAAATTTCTAAACTTCTTTGCACGGTTGTGTCGAGCATAGTCTGCCAAGTATTTAGCAAATAGTTTCAGCAAATATAATTAACGAAATTAGGGATATTTTTAAGGTTTTTGTCAAAATTCCCAAATTTCAACAAATTCAAGCAGCTTAAATTTCAAAACTTCTTTGCACGTATGTATCGAGCATAGTCTGCCAAGTATTTATAAAATAGTTTCAGATTTTATAATTAACAAACTTAGGGATGTTTTCAAGGGTTTTGTCAAAATTCACACATTTTGACAATTTCAAACAGCTTGAATTTCAAACTTTCTTTTCACGAATGTGTCGAGCATAGTCTGCCAAGTATTTATCAAATAGTTTCAGGTTAGATAATGGACGAAATTAGGGATATTTTCAAGGGTTTTGTCAAAATTCCCAAATTTCAACAAATTCAAACAGCTTAAATTTCAAAACTTCTTTGCACGGATGTATCGAGCATAGTCTGCCAAGTATTTAGCAAATAGTTTCAGATTTTATAATCAACGTAATTAGGGATATTTTCAAGGTTTTTGTCAAAATTCCCAAATTCCGACCAATTCAAACAGCCTAAATTTAAAACTCTCTTTGCACGGATGTGTCGAGCATAGTCCGCCAAGTATTTAGCAAATAGTTTCAGATTTTATAATTAACAAAATTAGGGATATTTTCAAGGTTTTTGTCAAAATTCACAAATTTCGACAATTTCAAACAGCTTAGATTTTTAAAATTTCTTTCACGGATGTGTCAAGCATAGTCTGCCAAGTGCCTTATCAAATAGTTTCAGGTTTTATAATTAACGAAAATAGGGTTATTTTTAATGGTTTTGTCAACATTTTCCAAATTTCGACAAATTCAAACAGCTTCAATTTCAAAACTTCTTTGCACGGATGTATCGAGCATAGTCAGCCAAGTATTAGCAAATAGTTCTATATTTTATAATTAACAAATTTAGGGATATTTTCAAGGTTTTTCTCAAAATTCACAAATTTCGACAAATTCAAACAGCTTAAATTTTAAAATTTCTTTTCGCGGAATATGTATCAAACATCCATCTGCCAAGTACCTTATCAAATAGTTTCAGGTTTTATAATTAACGAAAATCGGGTTATTTTCAATGGTTTTGTCAACATTTCCAAATTTCAACAAGTTCAAACAGCTTAAATTTCAAAACTTCTTTGCACGGATGTATCGAGCATAGTCAGCCAAGTATTTAGCAAATAGTTCTATATTTTATAATTAACAAATTTAGGGATACTCTTCAAGGTTTTTCTCGAAATTGCCAAAATTTCGACAATTTCGAAACAACTTTAAAATTCAAAGTATCTTTGCGTGGATCAATCGGGCGTAGTACGTCAAGTAATTATACAACAGTTTGCGATTTTAGAATTCACGAAATTAGGGATATTTTCGAGGTTTTCAAAACATGGCAGATTTCGGCAATTTCAAATGGCTAAAACTTAGCAATATTTTTTCCATGGATGTGTCCGGCAATGTATGTTTTTGCCACTATTTCAATCGAAGGCGAAACGCGGGCAATTCTGATCACTGTGCGGTTCTCCAATCTACAGCAAAGGCACCGTAACCGTCCGCATTTGTGACCCAAAAGAAAAGGGCGTCGTCCCATTTAGACCCTCTTCATTCA
>JASAMZ010012693.1:0-15108 GCA_030248115.1 Linhomoeus sp. GSCO2_2 | reverse complement strand
TGTTCGTTCAGTTACGTATTGCTCCCTTCGTCGGACTTCGTATCGCTGAGAAAAACTGTGTAGCCGAAGCATTCAAATAGCCCACACTCTTTGCTGGGAGTGCGACGCATGTCGGCCCGCGACACCTCTCGTCTCCTAGACGGAAGGCGCCGCGCGCGTCTCTGTGGGGAGCCGCTCTCCCTCGGCCTCTCCCATCCATGCGCCACTCATACTGCGGTCGGGGCTGCATGGGTCCCTCTGCGTCGACTTCGGCACCAGTACTGGCCGCTACAGTACTCCTCACTCCCTCTGCCACATTCAAGTGGGCCAGAGGGGCCTTGCGGAAACCGGTCGGGTTTACGACGCTTTCCAACAACTCGCTTGGTTGGCTGGCCCTGGTTTCCGAGGCACTGCCAGCCCCTAGGCTGGTCTCTAGTTTTGCCGCCCATTCTACAAAAGCGTTGAACGTCATCGCTGACGTCACGGTGCCTGAGGAGCTCACAACGCGCGCGGTTTGCTTGAAGTCTGCTCTCAAGCCGTTCAAAAACAACCGTTTCAAATTTCGCGAGGAGCCGTCAAAACATCGTCTCCGAATGCGATTGTGGCCAGTTCCTTAAGGGAACGGGGAAACGTCTCAATCGACTCGCCGGCGTGTTGTTTTCTCGCCTGCAACTCATCGTTCGCCACGTCGATGTCATCTTCTCTTCGGAACTTTTCTCGCAGGGCCGCACGAAGGGCCGTATAGTCCCGTTTGACGTCATTGCGTAGGTTGGCTGCGAATAGGGCGGCGTCATGCGCCAGGCGGGACATCAAAAGGCCCGCCCGGGCGGCGGGTGCGGCGCCGGTCCTCTGAAGAATGCTTTGGATGGTGTGAAGGAGAGGCGAGAGAACCATTGTCAGCGGCCGCAGCACGTCAGCTGCGCGACATCGGTCTCTGAAGCTGCAGAGCGTCATCTGCGCCACTTCGGTCTCTGAACCTGCAGCGCGTCACCTGAGCGACATCGCTGTCTGAAGCTGCAGCGCGTCAGCTGCGCGACATCGGTCTCTGAAGCTGCAGCGCGTCAGCTGCGCGACATCGGTCTCTGAAGCTGCAGCGCGTCACCTGCGCGACATCGGTGTCTGAAGCTGCAGCGCGTCAGCTGCGCGACATCGGTCTCTGAAGGTGCAGCGCGTCAGCTGCGCGAGATCGATCTCTGAACCTGCAGCGTGTCACCTGCGCCACATCAGTCTCTGAAGCTGCAGTGCGTCACCTGCGCGACTTCGCTCCCTGAAGCTGCAGCGCGTCAGCTGCACGACATCGGTCCTCTGAAGCTCCAGCACGTCATCTGCCCGCCATTGGTCTCTGAAGCTGCAACGCGTTATCCACGGGCTATAGACCCTAGTACATTACTAGCTAGGCCTTTTGTCTGTCTGTCTGTCTGCCTGTCTGTCCCAGTAGGCTTGCCTCCCTAGCACTTCGCCACGTGACGCTTCAGCATGCGCGCGCCTTCCTAGCACTTCGCCACACCAAGCTTCAGCACGCGCGCGCCTAGACGCCAGCGGGACGCCAGCGGCGGCAATGAATCGCTGCACGGCCAGGGCCGCCTGTTGCTGCCTGCCTGCTAGCTAGGCCTTTTGTCTGTCTGTCTGTCTGTCCGAGTACGCTTGCGTCCCTAGCACTTCGCCACGTTTTCACACCCGCCTTCCGCTGAAAAGGCGACTCGCCTTTAGAAAAGGCGAGCCCCTACAGGTGGCTCGCCTCTTGATTTTGGCGACGGTTCCCAACGGCGCTGACTGCCTCGCGAACGCGCCGTACAAAGCGCCGCGCAAAACAAATGGTATAGAGAGCCGCCAGATCCAATGCGAGCTAAGGGGAGCGAGCCTGATTGAGCGGCGACGGTGAATATTCGCGACGGTGCCTTGCCGTACTGTTCAGGCGATGCCTGCGTTGAAGGCAGGCAACAACAGGCGGCGCTGGCCGTGCAGCGATTGATTGCCGCCGCTGGCGTCCCGCTGGCGTCTAGGCGCGCGCGTGCTGAAGCGTCGCGTGGCGAAGTGCTAGCGAGGCCGTAGTTGGCCAAGAGGCCCGCGAGGGCAAGAGGCCCGCAGACGCGGAGGGGGCAAGAGGCCCGCGATGGAGGGGCAACAGGCCCGCGGCATAGGCGCAAGAGGCCCGCGGGGGCAAGAGGCCCACAAGGTAGGGGCAAGAGGCCCGCAGTAAAGGGGCAAGAGGCCCGCGAGGGGTGAGCAAGAGGCCCGCGCTGCCGAAAGGAGCTCCAATTCGTGTACCTGCATAATGTACCGGGTCTTTCGAAACTCCAGGCCCCCTCTCCACAGCACGCTGTGTAAAAGCTAGCGCAGTCATACTTGCACACATGGTAGTCTAACGTCTTGACACCTCGGATGCAAAAATTCAGCACTCTATCTCAACCCACTCGGAAATGCGAGCGCGAAACGCAAAATCGGCCAAATTTGACGACCGCGTCACTTTTCGGCGGCTGGCTACGGCTCACGCGTGGTACGCTCTCTGCGGCTGGCGGGATAGCGTTTGAAAGGGAACACAATAAGCCTCAGAATGACGCAAGAACGACTTTCGTAGCTTGCACCAATGTTGCGTAGTGCATAATCAAAGTTGGGTTGTCAAAGATGCTTCCGCTGACGGTGCTGTTCTTCTCCACGGCCATGGCCTCCAGCAGAAGGAGGAACAACACCGACCAATTTTGCGTTTCGCGCTCGCATTTCCGCGTGGGTTGAGATAGAGTGCTGAATTTTTGCATCCGAGGTGTCAAGACATTAGACTACCATGTGTGCAAGTATGACTGCGCTAGCTTTTACACAGCGTGCTGTGGAGGGGGGGCCTGGAGTTTCGAAAGACCCGGTACGTACATATGTGTGCAACTTTGAGAATGCTTCGCGTTGCATTAGACAATATGTAAACGTGTTCATCTCAAACAAAGGCCTCACAATCACAACGTACAACCAGACAGATTTAACCACAACACGGTCACTAGTCAACAGCTGTCGTCAAGCGGGAGCGCATGTAGTCGAGTGTAATTCGGAAGGAGAGCCAGCAGCGCTTGGTATGAATTCTGATTGTCTTGCACTTTGATGCATTCTACAGGGTGTTCCAACAAAACCGGGCAACTTCAAACTCAAATAACTTTCGCGTTTCAGCGAAATCGATCGGATGAACAATCTGATACACGTCTTTGACTTCTTAGTCGATTTTCTAGGCAAAAGCGTCTTGCAGACGAACTTCACTGGTCTGCAAGTTGGTGTTAGATACTAGAGTCTATAGCCCGTGGATAACGCGCTGCAGCTTCAGACGCCGATGTCGCGCAGCTGACGCACTGCAGCTTCAGAGGCCGAAGTCGCGCAGCTGACGTGTTGCAGCCTCAGAGACCGATGTCGCGCAGCTGACGTGTTGCAGCTTCAGAGACCAATGTCGCGCAGTTGACGCGTTGCAGCTTCAGAGACCGATGTCGCGCAGCTGACGCGCTGCAGCTTCAGAGACCGATGTCGCGCAGCTGACGCGCTGCAGCTTCAGAGACCGATGTCGCGCAGCTGACGTGTTGCAGCTTCAGAGCCCAATGTCGCGCTGCTGACGCGCTGCAGCTTCTGACAATGGTTCGGGATTGCTGGTCTCGGTGTGGCTTGCGCCGACTGCTTGCCCGTTGTCGCGCAACTCACGCGTTCGATCGGATACTCGCAACCTGATGTCGCGCAACTCACGCGCTGGAGAACATGGCCCTACTGTCATTGCGCATCCAAGTGTTGTCAAAATGTTGTCTCACTTGGTGCTGAACCACTGCCTCAAACTTTCTCGGATTCAGCACTACACGCAGGCAACACTGGCCGTCACCGCGGACTGTGTATGGCGGTTCTGAATATAGACTGTGCAGTGCATTGTACGCAGGCTGCACTGGTCGCGGACTATGTATGGCTGCTCGCAGTGTAGATTGTGTACGCGCGCGGCTTTACTTCAGCGCGGGACGGCCCGCTGGTACCTGTAGAGCGAAGAGCGTCGACCCTCCCCTATAGCAGCATAATATAATCAATAGTCTGACGTCACCGGCTTTTCGCGACATAGGCGTTCGCTCGTGCGACGCGCACTCATTGGACCGATGCGTGGGTTATTCTCCAACTCAAGATCTGGTTCAAGAACTCATCTAGTTTCAGTTTCAGTATCAGTAGAACTAGCCGTTCCTTCCTGTTGCAGAAGAATTTCTGAGATCTGAATAGCACGAAATGTAGTCGTCAATGGCCTAATGTCCTGTTGCATGATCTGTCCTGTTCAAGGTCTGGCCATTGCAAGGTCTGTCACAACTCGCCTCGCAGGGGCGCCGCAACGTCCGTCGTGTTCATTGTCAAGGTCTGACTTGTTGCAAGATTTGTCTTGTTGAAGGGTCTGTCCTATTGCAGGGTATGTCCTGTTGCAAGGCCTGTCCTGTTGCAAGGTCTGTCCTGTTGCAAGATCAATCCTGTTGCAAGATTTGTCCTGTTGCAAGATCTGTCCTGTTGCAAGGTCTGTCCTGTTGCAATTTCTGTCCTGTTGCAAAGTCTGTCCTGTTAGATTTGTCCTGTCGAAAACTCTGTCCTGTTGCAAGATCAATCCTGTTGCAAGATTTGTCCTGTTGCAAGATCTGTCCTGTTGCAAGGTCTGTCCTGTTGCAATTTCTGTCCTGTTGCAAAGTCTGTCCTGTTGCAAAATCTGTCCTGTTGCGAGGTCTGTCCTGTTGCAAGATCTGCCGTGTTGCAAAATCTGTCCTGTTGCAAGATCTGTCCTGTTGCAAGATTTGTCCTTTTGCAAGATTTGTCCTGTTGCAAAATCTGTCCTGTTGCAAGGTCTGACTTGTTGCAAGATTTGTCCTGTTGAAGGGTCTGTCCTATTGCAGGGTATGTCCTGTTGCAAGGCCTGTCCTGTTGCAAGGTCTGTCCTGTTGCAAGATTTGTCCTGTAGAAAGCTCTGTCCTGTTGCAAGATCAATCCTGTTACAAGATTTGTCCTGTTGCAAAATCTGTCCTGTTGCAAGGTTTGTCCTGTTGCAAAATCTGTCCTGTTGCAAGGTCTGTCCTGTTGCAAATTCTGTCCTGTTGCAAAGTCTGTCCTGTTGCAAAATCTGTCCTGTTGCGAGGTCTGTCCTGTTGCAAGATCTGTCCTGTTGCAAAATCTGTCCTGTTGCAAGTTCTGTCCTGTTGCAAGATTTGTCCTGTTGCAAAATCTGTCCTGTTGCAAGGTCTGTCCTGTTGCAAGACTTGTCCTGTTGCAAAATCTGTCCTGTTGCAAGAGTTGTCCTGTTGCAAGATTTGTCCTTTTGCACGATTTGTCCTGTTGCAAAATGTGTCCTGTTGCAAGGTCTGTCCTGTTGCAAGATCTGTCCTGTTGCAAGATTTGCCCTGTTGCAAGATCTGTCCTGTTGCAAGATTTGTCCTGTTGCAAGATCTGTCCTGTTGCAAGATTTGTCCTGTTGCAAGATCTGTTTTGTTGCAAGATTTGTCCTGTTGCAAGATCTGTCCTGTTGCAAGATTTGTCCTGTTGCAAAATCTGTCCTGTTGCAAGGTCTGTCCTGTTGAAAATTCTGTCCTGTTGCAAAGTCTGTCCTGTTGCAAAATCTGTCCTGTTGCGAGGTCTGTCCTGTTGCAAGATCTGTCCTGTTGCAAAATCTGTCCTGTTGCAAGGTCTGTCCTGTTGCAAGATCTGTCCTGTTGCAAGATTTGCCCTGTTGCAAGATCTGTCCTGTTGCAAGATTTGTCCTGTTGCAAGATCTGTCCTGTTGCAAGATCTGTCTTGTTGCAAATCTGTTTTGTTGCAAGATTTGTCCTGTTGCAAGATCTGTCCTGTTGCAAGATTTGTCCTGTTGCAAAATCTGTCCTGTTGCAAGGTCTGTCCTGTTGCAAATTCTGTCCTGTTGCAAAGTCTGTCCTGTTGCAAAATCTGTCCTGTTGCGAGGTCTGTCCTGTTGCAAGATCTGTCTTGTTGCAAAATCTGTCCTGTTGCAAGATTTGTCCTCTTGCAAGATTTGCCCTGTTACAAAATCTGTCCTGTTGCAAGATCTGTCCTGTTGCAAGATTTGTCTGTTGCAGAATCTGTCCTGTTGCAGAAGGTCTGTCCTGTTGCGAGCCAGTGGCGCTGGTCGCCTCGCGCGACCATCCTGTTGCAACGTCTGTACTGTTGCAGCATTTGTCCTGTTGCAGAAAGTCCGTCCTGTTGCAAGCCAACAGCACGGACTGCCTCGCGAACGCGCCGTACAAAGCGCCGTGCAAAACAAAAGATAGAAAGCGGGCAGATTTCCGGTTGCAAGATCTGTCCTGTTGCAAGATTTGTCTGTTGCAGAATCTGTCCTGTTGCAGAAGGTCTGTCCTGTTGCGAGCCAGTGGCGCTGGTCGCCTCGCGCGACCATCCTGTTGCAACGTCTGTACTGTTGCAGCATTTGTCCTGTTGCAGAAAGTCCGTCCTGTTGCAAGCCAACAGCACGGACTGCCTCGCGAACGCGCCGTACAAAGCGCCGTGCAAAACAAAAGATAGAAAGCGGGCAGATTTCCGGTTGCAAGATCTGTTCTGTTGCAAGATTTGTCCTGTTGCAAAATCTGTCCCGTTGCAGAGGTCTGTCCTGTTGCGAGCCAAGTCGCCTCGCGCGACCATCCGTGTGTGTGAGAGGGGAGGTATAGGCTACGCCAATGGCTGGCGATTTTAAAGCCTAACCTGTGTGAAAGCTGAAAGATTTTCGTATTGAAGTTTGCATTTGAAGGATTCTAGGGTGGTGGAGGTAACTGTGGTTTCGGACAGACTGTTCCACGCTGAGACAACCCTGGCGGCGAAAAACCCCTTTCTGGCGAGCGTTTTGCACTTGGGGACTTTGAGTCTAAAGGGATGTCCACGAGTGGGTCGGAAAGGGGAGGCAGCGTACTCGAAATAGTCCTCAAACCTGATACCGACAAGGCCGCGAGTGAGCTTGTACACGAAGCAGAGGTCGGCCTGGAGTCTCCTGAGGTCCAGGGGCTCAAGGCCCGTGGCTATGAGTCTCTCAGTGTAGCTGAGAGAAGCCAGCCCAGGCAGCCGTTGGGTGAAGCGTCGTTGGACACCCTCCAAAAGGTCAATGTCACGCTGGAGAGGAGGGCTCCACACTTCAGATGCGTACTCGAGCCGGCTTCGGACGAAGACCTTGTAAAGGTCCACGAGAAGGGGTACGCTGCGCTGTTGAAAGCTTGTGAAAATTGTGTTGACAACCCATCCGGCAGTGTGCGCAACTCGACTGCACTGCTCTGAGAAGCGTAGGTCATGTCCCACGAGCACTCCCAAGTCTCGTGCCACTGTGCGCCCATCGAGGGGCGCGCCACCAAGGCTGTACTGGTGCTGTCCATTGTTGTTGTGACCAAGATGGAGAACAGTGCACTTCTCAACTGCAACTGAAAGTTGATTTGCCATGCACCATGCATGCACAAGGTCAAGGCACCGTTGGAGAGCGGCCCTTTGCTCAGCTGTTTTGGCCCGGATGTACAGTTTGCAATCATCAGCAAATAGTGACAGCCGGACACCCTGAACGGCCAACGGCAGATCATTGATAAACAGCAGAAAAAGCAGGGGCCCCAAGACCGAGCCCTGTGGAACACCAGAAGTGACTCTGACACTGTCTGAAAGTTGCTGCCCAACTCTGACGCGCTGTTGACGATTGCTTAGCCAGGCACTTAGCCATGCGTGGAGACGCCCATCAATGCCGTAGACCTGCAGTTTCTGAAGAAGCTTGACGTGGCTGACGCTGTCGAAGGCCTTGGCGATGTCCAGGTAGGCCACGTCGACGGGCTCTCCTTCGTCCAGAGACGTTGTCCAGTGGTTGACACACTCGAGAAGCTGCGTGACAGTGCTGCGCCCACTAAGAAAGCCATGCTGCGAAGCAGAGATGACATTGAAGGTGCGTAGATGGGTGAGCACGTGTCCCCGGACAAGCTTCTCAAGTACACGGCACACTGCACTTGTGATGCTGATAGGTCGGTAGTTCGCCGCTTCGCAGCGCATGCCCTTCTTGAACACAGGGGTCACATTGGCATTGAGCCAGTCCGAAGGAATGCTGGAGGAGGCCAGAGAGAATCTGTTGTAACGTCTGTACTGTTGCAACATTTGTCCTGTTGCAGAAAGTCTGTCCGGTTGCAAACCAACGGCGCTGAGCTGACTGCCTCGCGAGCGCGCCGTACAAAGCGGCGCGCAAAACAAATGCTAGAGAGCCGGCCGATTGTCCAGTTGCAAGATCTGTCCTGTTGCAAGCGAAATAGTCGCTGAAGCAGCTAGAATTGCCTGCGCGAGCATTGTCGTACTGTTCGGCTCTGTTGCAATGCAATTGCACATTGCTAGCCTCTCTGTTGTACCGCGCACTGCCGCACCGTTCGCCTTTGCAAGGCCCTGCTACGGTGCATTGCTGTACTGTTCAGGCGATGCCTGCGTTGAAGGCAGGCAGCAACAGGCGGCGCTGGCCGTGCAGCGATTGATTGCCGCCGCTGGCGTCCCGCTGGCGTCTAGGCGCGCGCGCGCTGAAGCGTCGCGTGGCGAAGTGCTAGCAGCGAGGCAAGCGCATGCTGAAGCGTCGCGTGACGAAGTGCTAGGGAGGCAAACCTCGACAGACAGACAGACAGACGGACACTACACCTAGCTAGCATAGTAATGTAGCAAGATTTGTCTGTTGCAGAATCTGTCCTGTTGCAGAAGGTCTGTCCTGTTGCGAGCCAGTGGCGCTGGTCGCCTCGCGCGACCATCCTGTTGCAACGTCTGTACTGTTGCAGCATTTGTCCTGTTGCAGAAAGTCCGTCCTGTTGCCCGCCAACAGCACGGACTGCCTCGCGAACGCGCCGTACAAAGCGCCGTGCAAAACAAAAGATAGAAAGCGGGCAGATTTCCGGTTGCAAGATCTGTTCTGTTGCAAGATTTGTCCTGTTGCAAAATCTGTCCCGTTGCAGAGGTCTGTCCTGTTGCGAGCCAAGTCGCCTCGCGCGACCATCCTGTTGCAACGTCTGTACTGTTGCAACATTTGTCCTGTTGCAGAAAGTCTGTCCGGTTGCAAACCAACGGCGCTGACTGCCTCGCGAACGCGCCGTACAAAGCGGCGCGCAAAACAAATGCTAGAGAGCCGGCCGATTGTCCAGTTGCAAGATCTGTCCTGTTGCAAGCGAAATAGTCGCTGAAGCAGCTAGAATTGCCTGCGCGAGCATTGTC
This sequence comes from Linhomoeus sp. GSCO2_2, assembly GCA_030248115.1. NCBI lineage: Eukaryota > Metazoa > Nematoda > Chromadorea > Monhysterida > Linhomoeidae > Linhomoeus > Linhomoeus sp. GSCO2_2. The sequence continues at coordinate 5,949 of JASAMZ010012693.1, read as the reverse complement.
GTACTGTTCGGCTCTGTTGCAATGCAATTGCACATTGCTAGCCTCTCTGTTGTACCGCGCACTGCCGCACCGTTCGCCTTTGCAAGGCCCTGCTACGGTGCATTGCTGTACTGTTCAGGCGATGCCTGCGTTGAAGGCAGGCAGCAACAGGCGGCGCTGGCCGTGCAGCGATTGATTGCCGCCGCTGGCGTCCCGCTGGCGTCTAGGCGCGCGCGCGCTGAAGCGTCGCGTGGCGAAGTGCTAGCGAGGCAAGCGCATGCTGAAGCGTCGCGTGGCGAAGTGCTAGGGAGGCAAACCTCGACAGACAGACAGACAGACGGACACTACACCTAGCTAGCATAGTAATGTAGATTTATTCTTGAGTTATAGTTTCAATTATTCTAACTGAGTTTCACTGCAACCATGCCTGCGACGCCACATGCAATCTTGACTGGACGCGCTGTAGAGTCGTTGATTGCATTATCTTAACTATTTTGTAATCAACAAGCAATGCGTCAAACAACCTGCAAACTACAACCTTCATGTTACGTCTGCAAGTTGCTACACAACCATTGCCTGGAGCAGAATGCACATCAGTAGAGCCACAACACCCAGTCTATACACATTTCATCTTATGCTCAGTCTCATTCTTTGTGCCAGCAATCAGCCATTTGCTTTATGAAGTGTCCGTACTGATCCATCGGAACAATGTTCTGGAACGTCAGGATTATGACTGGAACAATTAAAGAACAATGTTCCTTGAATTGTTAAAACAGTGTTCCAAGGCTTTTGCTGAAGCAACAACAAGACAAAATTTCTTCAGGCGCCCTTGGAACACAACAACTACAATGTAGGTACAAACAATTACCAAAACCTTGAAACAATGGACACAGTTATTATGACAGATCCACTTTTCTCCAGTCCCTATGCACAACAGTTGCTGAACGTCACAAGTTTTAAAGTGGCTGGAAGACGATTCAGCTGCCCTCATTGAACAAACTTGAGCGCCAGGGCAACCGCCACTAAGTCACGGTGATGGCATAGTTACAATGGTGAGCTTCAGAAGTTCATAAGTAGTTTGCCGCTTAGCCGCGGGCCTCTTGCCCCTACCTTGCGGGCCTCTTGCCCCTACCTTGCGGGCCTCGTGCACCTCTACCGCGGGCCTCTTGCTCCTTCCTTGCGGGCCTCTTGCCCCCTCGGCGTCTGCGGGCCTCTTGCTCACCCCTCGCGGGCCTCTTGCCCCTACCCCGCGGGCCTCCTGCCCCCGCGGGCCTCTTGCCTGCCTACTAGTCGCGGGCCTCTTGTCACACATTCAGCGAGGCAAGGGCATGCTGAAGCGTCGCGTGGCGAAGTGCTAGTGGGCGAGGCCAGCGTTACGGACACTACACCTAGCTAGCTTAGTAATGTAGACTAGAGCCTTTAGCCCGTAGGAGAATCTCTATATTCAATAGCCCATGGGTAATCGGCAGCGCATGAAGAAGATAACACAGTCATCGAATTCAGTGCACTGCAGGTCATTACATTTGTATCTCAAGTCATTTGACACTGTGCCCCTGCCAGGGTCTACTTTTAGGATCACACCAACTCCTGTGCCTATAAATACACAATAGTCACTTGGGTTTAGCCCGTAGACAATTGGATTTAGCCCATAGAATATTTCAGATAGATCTCAAGTCATTCAACCTGTGCCCCTGCCAGTGCCAACGTTTAGTGATTGGTCAGTGCCTCTATATCCATGCTTGTGGTAACTACCACTTTCGCTCATTTATTGCAATATGTAGCTCCCATGCCTGTAACTACTCAATTGATACCTGAGGTTGGCCCATAGACACTTGTGTTTAGAATGTAGGACATTTCAGATAGATCTCAAGTCATTTGACCCTGTGCCCCTGCCAGTGCCTATGCTTTGGATGGCACCAGCTCCCATGCCTGTAAATACACAGTAGACTCTTGGGTTTATTAGCCCGTAGACGTTTGGGTTTATCCAATTGGACATTTCACATAGATCTTGACCTATTTGAAATAGATCCAGAATCGTTTGATGTTGTGCCCCTGCCAGTGCATGGAGTGCCTGCGAATACACTTTGGAGTCACAACGACAACTCTTTAGTGAGTGGTGACACTGTAAATGTCCCGCACTACGATTTGAAGTAGATGTTTTGCGTGTGGCGTACAGTGTACGCGTCATTGCCACAGTGGCCGCCATTTGAATCATCATGGTTTAGCAGAATTGTGCACCTCACAGTTGAAATTGTCGAAATTTTATGGAATTTAGGCATCGGTCGAAGTTCTAAATGCACTTATGCAAAACTACATGTGCAGACGGTCAGTTTAAGCTATAGATCATCGCGAACCGACAACTGTGCCTAGAGTTATGGCGCTGACAAACAAACAAACAAACAAACAAACAGACGGACAGACTCTAGGCGCCTTAGTATATAGGATTGAAATACGTACCAACTGTGAAACATTTCAGGGAGCGCTGCCAGCGAGTCCCCTGGACACAGGCCAGTCCTCTTCGGACGACAGCGGCATGACCAGCGACTACTGCAACATCGAGTGGATCAGCAACGCGGCGGCCGCCGTCCAGCAGCAGCAGCAACATTGCGCCCGGCCGCGGCAGAGGGTGGCTCCCACCACGGCGGAGCAGGTGCTGAGCTGCTCCACCAACTCCATCAAGACCACACGGAAGATCTACCACAAGAGCCAGCTCGTGGGCAACAACAACTACTTCAAGGGCGCCGCTCGCGCAGCAGGCCACGACAACGGCAACTCCGAGGCGCGTCTGCCCAACCCCAACTACTCCAGCAAGCTCCAGAGGACCCACTCGCTGCCCAGGAGCGCCATTCACGAAAAGATGTCCCTGATGCGCTCCTCGAACTCCAACTCGAACTCCTTGCCCCGGAAGCCGGTGCCCACTCCCAGGAGGAGTCCCGGCCAGGAGCAGGTCTACTTCGACTCTTCCTCCGGCGGCGGCGGCGCCATCATCAAGGCCCGCCTGCTGAACGATGCCGACGTGCTGGAGATCGAGCGCGACAGTCTGGAGCTGGTGACGGCGCGCAGCAACCAGCCTCCCTCTAGCACGCTGCACATCACCGACTCCATGTGCAATCTGATGGGCGCCCCGTCCGTCCTGGACTACGAGGAGGACTACGACGACTTCCCAGACTACGTCAACATCACCGAGCTGCAGACCTACCGCCAGCGCCAGGAGGAGCCCCATTACGCCAACGAACCTCAGAGAGCGCCTCATGACAACGGCGCCCCTAATATGGGTTTGGTGCTCAACTCGTCCCCCTCCATGAGCAAGCTGGTGAGTGATTGACGTACATAGTGGCACAGTGACCCTTCCCAGTGGAATCAATGGAAGCGATTGCTCAGGAGGAGAAGCTACACCAGCTGGCGTTGCAGTGTCTGGAAGCCTCGGAGCAGAAGCGGACGTCTTCGGCTTCAGGTACATTCTCCGATTGTGCAAGAAAGTGGAAAGGGCACAATACGACGAAACGTTGCAGGAGCGTATTTGTCCCCGCGTGAGTCGAGCGATCTGCAGCTCTTCAACCGCTCCTCCAGTCACAGTTCGGAGAACAGTGCACGACTGATGGTGCCCAGCTTTCAACGGCAGACATCGTCGTCCTCTCCAACGGCACAGAATAATATCTCGCTACCTGTTTTCACCGCTAGACACGGGGTGAGGAGCAAATTTCGTACCTAGTTGAGCTGTAAGTGGCGGAATTAGTGAACGCCGCACACCCCACCAGCGAGCGAACCCTATCAAGAGCTCGGCGTGCGTACGTGCGTGCGTGCGTTCGTCGTATTGTACGTACGTGCGTACGTACGTACGTGCGTCACGCTAGCTTCGGGCTTAATAACTCGCTCGTCTGACGTCGTAGGGTGGAGTTTGAGACATCGTCGAGTAGCCTGAGGACTCCTCTCGCCATCTGAGTGTTCAAAACTAAAATAAGTTTTCAAACTCGCGCGCTACAGTATCCCAAAGCGGGGTCCATTTTAAGACAAAAGTTGACCGAAGCTAGTCAAATCGCATATCAAAGTGAAGCGCTCGAGCTCCTGAGCACGAATCCGACAACAAAAAGTTTCAAAAGTTTAAACAGAGAGCTACAGTAACCAAAACGCGTCGAAAACTGGTAACGACACGCTTGCTTCGGGCTTAATAACTCGCTTGTCTGACGTCGCTGGGTTGAGGTCGACACATCAACGGGTAGTCCTCGGACTACTCTCGCCATCTGAGTGTTCAAAACTGAAATAAGTTTTCAAACTCGTGCGTTACAGTATCCCAAAGTGGGGTCCGTTTTAAGACAAAAGTTGACCGAAGCTAGTCAAATCGCATATCAAAGTGAAGCGCTCGAGCTCCTGAGCACGAAATCGACAACAAAAAGTTTCAAAAGTTTAAACAGAGAGCTACAGTAACCAAAACACGTCAAAAACTGGAAACGACACGCTTGCTTCGGGCTTAATAACTCGCTTGTCTGACGTCGCTGGGTTGAGTTCGACACATCGACGGGTAGCCCTCGGACTACTCTCACGAACTGTGACGTCAAAATAATAACAAGTTTTAAAAATTGCGCGCTACAGTATCCTGAAGTAATGTCCGCAAAAAGTCAAAACTTCATAGAACCTAGTCGAATCGCATATCAACATGAAGCGCTCGACCTCCTGAGCAAGAATCCGACAACAAAAACTTTCAAAACGTCAATGAGAGGGCTACAGTAACCAAAACGCGATGAAAACTGCAGATTTTGGTTTGTTATATCTTGGCACTCGTGCGTTGCAGAGCAGCGGTCTTGACATCGCTGAAGAGCTCACTGCAAGCCAACATCAAATCATGCTCACAATTAACCTGTGGTTTTGCGCTAGATTCCAGTGTCTTTTTTTAAATTGAGTCTGAAAAGATGATTTTCTTGGTGTAAAGAATTAAACCCGAGCGATACCAATGTTGCGTAGCAAGACCACTCCAAAAAGTGTAGTCGCGAGGAGAGTCAAAGACGCTGCACGAAACCGGAAAGGGCCTTGCTACAATCTCAGTAAAAATTCAAAGCTCAAAACCACTCCGCTTTTTAAAAGAGACTTGTTTCGCCCGCCCTCAGGCGGGCGACACCCTAGGAGAGCTCGGCGTGCGTGCGTACGTACGTCCGTCCGTCCGTAACGCTCTCAGATCTCGGCGTTGGAAAGTCGTAGAGCGGAGATCTTGGGCTCTACTGATAGATCTCGACTCACTGATCATTCAGCTAAGAGGTTTCGAAATTCAAAAGTTTGAATTGCGCGCGCTACAGTAACCAGAAGGTCAAAACGCAAAACGGTTCTAGCTCGCTCGTCTTACGTCGCACAGCGGCAATCGACGCGTCAGGTGAAAGCTCTCGACGTGTTCTTTCATGTGGCTACAAAAGTCTGCTCAATTACGCAAACACGCACCGGGAAAACGCCATTTTTCGCCATTTTGACGGTGAAATCGCCCTAACGCGCTCAAGTTGCGTCGTAGAGAGACGATCTTGAGCTTTTTGGATAGCTCCCGACTCACTGATTCTTTGTTCTCCTATTGGTCGAAACTCAAAAGTTTGAATTTCGCGAGTTACAGTAGCTCGAAGGTGCAAAAGCACAAAACGGCTCTAACTCGCTCGTCTTACGTCGTAGAGTGGCAATCGACACGACAGGTGAAAGCTCTCGACGTGTTCTTTTATGCGGCTGCAAAAGTTTGCTCAATTACGCAAACACGCACCGCGGAAAACGCCATTCTCGCGATTTCGACGCTAAGATCGTTCTAATGCGCTCAACTTGCGTCGTAGAGAGACGATCTCGAGCTTTTTGGATAGCTCCCGACTCACTGATTATTTGTTCTCCTTTGGTCGAAATTCAAAAGTTTGAATTTCGCGAGTTACAGTAACTCAAAAGTGCAAAAGCACAAAATGGCTCTAACTCGCTCGTCTTACGTCATAGAGCCGCAATCGACATATCAGG
>JASAMZ010012685.1:0-79879 GCA_030248115.1 Linhomoeus sp. GSCO2_2 | reverse complement strand
GCGACGTTCTCTTTCTCAGACCTCAGTCGGAACAAGGCCAACTATGCAAGCTCCGCTGGTCGTTAGGGGCCGCTTACGAAGGGCCCCATTTGCGGGGTCGTGTCAGACGGCAGAAGCTGACTGAAGCGAACTGGCAAGAAGTTATGACAAAGGGGAACGGCTGACGCGTCGGGGGAGACGGCGTAAAAGGTTAAGAACCGGGCGCCGACGACGACGCGAGCCAAAGAGGACAATGGGTCAGCGGAAAAGAAAGCGCCACTCAGCCTTAATTGCGCCTCCTGGGGTCGGTGCAAGAGAAGCTAATCCCAACTCACAGGTGCTAGGAGCACACAAAACACTTTCAGCAAGCTCGACGATAGGCGTACACTTGCACCTACAAGGTCGGCTCTCGCTAGATAGCGATGCGATCAGACTTCGCGGGGTTCGCAGTTAATGCGCAATACTTAGAGCCGTCAATCACCTTGCTGCGCGCACCGCACCTCTCCGTTATGAAACTTGGAATGCTTTGTCGGTGGGTCGTTCGCTCTCACGCGCGACTTACGTGAGTCTGATTCTTTGGAACACCGGCCGTATAATGGCGCTTTATGCCACTCGGCGATGCTTATCTGCCTCTGGCGGCGGCGACGGCGGCAAAAAGCAACGGCGAAGCGAGCGAGTCCGATTGCGCCGTCGAGGCGGCCGGAATCTCAAGCGGAGGAAGCGACGCGAAGCAGGAAGCGGGCTCGGGGCGCCCCGAGCCGCGACCGGGAATTAATGGGCGCCCGGCGCCTGAACAAACAGGCGGACGGGCGATTCTGCCCGTTCAATTTGGCGCGCGGTTAGGGCTCGTCCCGGACGAGCGAAGAAGAAGCGACACCTGGAACTGACTGCCGCGGGCCTATACAGGGCGGATGAAATCACCACGCGACGTCGCACACTCAAACGAGATCCCGCTCGCCGCAGAGAAGCCGAATTGGCACTTCGGCCCGCTGCCAAACTCCATTTGCGTCAAGGGCGCGCGCCTGCGCCTCTCGAGTTCGGCGCCACGCCAGAAGACGAAAAGGTCATCGCTTCACAAATACGCCAATCCCTTAGAAATCGCGTCGATTGAGATCGTCCGCCAACCGAATGCGGGCGAAGCTATCTGACATGCCGTCACACGGCGACACCCGTCCAACTTCATACAGGGTAGATATAGTAGGGTACCATACCAAGTAGGTACACAAAGAACGCCCCCGCGCCCCGTAATATTGGCCCCTGAGGCAATCTATTCCATACCAAACTCGCCCTCTCTGCTTGCTTGATCGATGGCCTCCTATTGAGAGTTCGGGATGAATAGCCCGCTTACGTGCTCGTTTACCCTGCGACGTACTATGGACAAAGTAGGCGAGCGTCACAGCGATCGGGGTCGCGTTCACAACCTGGCGTTTTGAGCAGTAGGTAGATAGATAATCAGACGAAATACCGTATCTCGACGATCACAACACGCATCTTCTATGCATCACGTCATACACAGTCGAGTGAAGATCAGCAGCCGCAGCAGCGCTAATCCCCCACGTCATTGTGCGCTCGCGACTTGCGCAGTAGAAGCCGCGCTCGAGTCGGCCGATGACGGCGGCTGCGCCCGCTCCCTCTTCCAGATGATCACGCAGCCCTGAATGAATGAACGGAGTGCGAATGACAAGCGGGTTTTGTGAGTGCGGGCGCGGAGAAAACACCTATTCATCAGGCTGATTAGATGATTGACGGAACAACTGCGCCCTTCCTATCCATCTGAAAGCCTCTAAAGGCAGATACGCGAAGTCACCAGGTCATCGAACTCTGACGACTAATGAGGCCGAGCGCTTTGTCACAGAGTCGCAAGCGAGCGCAGCGCAAAGGTCGAGCTGTCGCAACAAGAGAATGCTAACAACAACTCCCTTCGATCGAACAAGAACGTAAGGCGCAATGCAGCTTCGCACCTTGGCGTCCGCCGACGCCAGGAAGCTCTCGTCGTAGTTGAAGCAGACGTCGGTCACGGGCTGCGCGTGGCCCTGCAGTTTGTTGAGACAGAAGGCGCCAGAAGCGCTTCCCCGCTCGCTGCCCTCCTCGGATCGGTCGGCGTCAAAGAGGTAGACGTTGCAGTCCTCGCTGCCGGACACTGTAAGTGGTAGTGATACGGTAATGATTTGAAACAGTAGTCAAACGCGCACTGAAGCGCTCACGAACGCAGGCGCCCTGTCGAAAGGACATGAGTGGGCAGAAGTTGCTGCGCAGAATCCCGCGACTGGAGTGCTTCACGGGGAACTTGCGCCGGAACTCCAGAGAGCCGTCGCCGCCGGCCACTCTGCAAATCTAGCATGCAGACTTGAGATTACAAAGCTTAGAACTGTTAATAGAAACTTCTACCGTACCTGTAGAGGCAGAACATGTTGGCCGCCACGCTGACGAGAAGCGAGAGGTCGGGCGCCTCGCGACTGATCCAGGCGCGCGCCGACAGGCTGGTGATCGCGTGGCCTTGACAGAGCAGCATTCTAGAGTGTAAATTCATGGACTGAGATCAATTTTTGAAGCGTTTTTGAAAATTCCCCACTTGCGCCCTTTGACCAGCTTGCCGGTCATCAGGTCCATGAGGAAGCTGAAGACGCAGCCCCGCTCGTCGCCCACCCACAGGATTCGGCCGTTGCTCTCGGCGCACATGCACAGCGCCGCTCCAGAGGTGCGACACTGGCCGCTCTGCAATTATTTACGGGGTGGGAATTGAACCATGGTTCACAGGATTTCGGAATTTGCGCCGAGACGCCGAGTGCTTGCTTCGTACAACAATTGGCTTCGCCCTACAGCTAGAGATAAACACGAAGTCTCACAAAATCGAAATTCAAACTCAGTAACACGTAAACTATCGAATGTATGTCAATGTGAAGTGCATGGCTTGATGATACTTCACAAGCGGCAGAAATTCAAGGATTTGTAATTAGTTAGGTTTCTGTCCTGTGATGTGACGCCGTGTGTCGTTTCAAAACGTCTCGCAACTTCAATACTCCAAGCTGAATTGAAGTCACTGCATCATTCTACTATTCTATCTACAAAGCTCCCAACTCCGCGCCTGTGACGTTCCACAACATTCATCCACCCCACACCTTGATCTGCTTGCCCGTGGAGATGTTGAAGACGTTCACGTTGCCCCTCATGCATCCAGTGACCACGAGATTGTTGTTCAGAGGCTCGAAGAGGCAGCACATCAATGGGGCGCCGCCGTGCGCAGAGGAGAGAGCGCGGACGCACTCCCCTGAGGCTGTGGGCTCCCAGACTCGCAGAGAGCCGTCGTAGGAGCAGGACACCAGCAGCTCATTGGAAGTGGACCAGCAGAAGTCTGGCGCAGAATTCAAAGTTACAGTATGCCCGAGAAGGGGTGCCAAGTAAAGATTCAGCAGCAGTTACCAATGTGATGCAATGCGACTTACTGAAAGTCGTAATAAGCCCCCCTCTTCATCTACGGCTCTACAGCATGACGCAGTTGACGGAGGGGAGGGGGTCTTATTTATTCTACGGTATGCCATTATTGGGCATTGACGCTTTCAGTTTCAACCAGTTCTGTCACAATTGCTCACTTGGTTACAAAGCTACGACTCTGAAAATCAATTTCCAACCTGTAACACCCTGCGTGTGTCCTTTCAAAGTGAGAACCAGAGTGGATTGCGTGGGTTCCTCGGCGATTCGACAGATGGAGATGGTGCCGTCCCAAGAGGCGATGGCCAGTCGACTGCGGTCGTCGTTGGCGAAGCGCAGACGGTTTACTGTAACGCGTGAGTACATATGCACGACTTCCGTTATATCACACGCATATGTATGTAGGTGTGATTGGTAGTCAGGCAATGGGAGAGGGGGGGGGGGGGGGTTAACTTTTGCTTTATGCAAAATTCGGCTCCAAAATGCGACTCAAAATCACTCAGAGACAGCGCCGCGGGCGAAAAACGTTGCCCCAACTCTAATTTCAAACAATTAATTCGGGAATAACTTCCAAACCAAACTTTATACCGGCTTTCGAGTGGTTCTCGAAGACGTGGTGGACGCCGGCGAAGGAGTAGTTCTCCGAGATGGAAGTGTCGCCGACCAGGGCGCGCGAAGCTTCCGCCGCCGACGTCGGCACTATGGTCGTCGACGTCGTCCGGCGCTTCCCGGAAGCAGAGGGCGTGGCGCCGTTGGCGCCGCCGCTCGGGAAGTGACCAGTGGAGGAAGATTGGCCGAATTCCTCGCCCTGAGAATTGGGATTGGGATACGGTATTTTCCCAAACAAGCGGCTCTTCAAAATAAGTAGCTAGCTTCTCCAATACCCCCCCCCCCCGGGACGTAGTTTGGAAAATAAACACTCATTGGAAAATTCACAACAGGCACACTTCAGTTTGGGTTGTCTGCATATGAGGTTTTTCCCATGCACTACAAAGTTTACTGAAAGTTGGTCGATTGTTAGTTAGTTGGTGTCAGTGAAGCCGCAAGCAAGCAAGCACCTCGAGCGTCAGCTGACTGACCATGCTGCGCAGGCTCAGCGAGCGGCTGTGCAGACTCCTGAAACGTGAATTGAACACAATAACACTTTTAGCAGTGCGTCACACATCCCAAAATAGTCACCTAACCAATCCACCCACCCTTCAGAGGAGACGGGCGCGTAGCGTTGCGAGAGTAGCTGCGAGCGCAGCTTCAGATACTGGCGCCTGATGGAGGGGTCCGTCTGCAAAGGGGAAATGAGCCAGTCGCAACACGAGACTCAGAGCGAGGGCGCAAATTGGATCAGCGAAGAAGCCTCAGCTTCCTTACTTACTTGCTCCTTGCCGAGTTCCCTTAGAAGCTGGGAGCGACGCCGAATGTACAGGGTGCCTAGAATATAGGGAAACGAGCGTAACAAGATTTCTTTAGTGCATGGCTGTCTAGGCGGCAACTACTCACGAAAGTGCGGGCAGTTGACGGCGCGGTAGCCGTTGTAGCGCGCGTCGAGCGCCAAAACTTGTTGCCAGACGTTCGTACTACTGCTGCTACTCGGCTGCTGCTGCATGGCGCCCGCTCGTAAAACATGCGAAATCTGGGGAGCGTGGCGCAACAATTTACACAGCGCACAGAACAAACTTTGGAGGTAAACTGGTCCTTTAACAACAAGTGTAAAGGAAACAACCATGACAGAGGGACCGTTTATTCGCCGATACCGTAACCACTTACAACCTAAGAAAATTGGGGGAAAGCGAGACCAGAAACGAGCGTAGTATATACGTGGCAACAGATACCTAACGCAGGCGCAGCGATGAGGGGACAAACAGACTCGCAACGACCCTCGAATGAAGCAGAGGCTAACGGCAACAGTTGCGCGGGGTTCGATCAAGCAATCGGAAAAGGCGCAATTCACAATCTGGATCAATCGGACGCTTGGCCGTCTTCCTTCTCTTCCGTCGTGGGTTGTCTGAAGGAAAGGAAACGGTAACTTGTTCTATGCCTGGACTACGGTAATAGACGCTTCTGCATATGATCCCCAAACTGTGTTCCAACCACCTATAAGCTAACTCAAACGATTAGCAACCACCAACTTCTCTTCAGAAGGCGGCGGCGGCGGCTGCGCTTCTTCATTGGGGGCGCTGCTACCGTTTCCCGCATCGGCCGGCGGCGGTGGCTTCTGCTGCAGCGCGGTGGGAGACTTGCTGGAGCTTCGTTCGCGCTTCTTCGACCGCTTGGCGTCCCTATCGCGGTCGCGATCCCGACTCCGTTCGCGCTTGCTACTGCTTTTGCGCCGACTGCTGCTGCTGGAGGACCGCTCGTCTTCCTCGCGCCTGCGCGAGCTGCTGCAACAAAGGTGACAGAATGGGAGGATGAAATGACACAAAGCGTCCAATGTGACGCCCCACGTCAAAAATGACGTTACACGTCAGAAAAGACGCTAGACGCCCAGTATATGACGCTATGTCAAATATATGACGCTACACGTCCAATATGACGCTGCACGTCAAATATGACGCTGCACGTCACATATGACGCTACAGATGACAGTTTAGGCGACTAATTTGGCGGAAGATGACATAGAATTAGGCTAATATTTCTCGTCTGGGTCAACCGCTGCAGAGCGCGTGAAACAGGCTCAATTCAGAGGCACTCGTAAGACACACATTAGAACGTACGTTGCCAGGGAGTGTCCCAGAGAAACAAAACAGAGACACGTACCACCGCCTAGCGGCGGGGGACACTCCCTAAGAAGCGAGGACTCGCGCGACGCCCTTTCTCTCACTGAGAAGCCTTACCGTGCTCTCTCAGTTGCTGCTGCTAGAAGAACGAGTGCTGCTCTGTCGTTTGTGCACGCATAGTTGCAAGCATAGAATTGAAACCGTTACAGAATCACTAGTGCGATAACAAGCAAACTCGAACGCACCTGGACTTGCTGTCGCGACTGGACCGATCGCGATCGCGGCTGCGACTTCGGCTTCGCCTCGAGCTACGACTGCAATTTTCCCCAATTTAGTCCTATCTATAAGTCACAAAGCGTAGCTTGTATACCGTTTGTCCTTGTCTTTGTCCTTGTCCCTGTCACGATCCCTGTCCCTATCACGGTCTCTGCTGCCCCTTCTGCGATCGTCGTCGTCGCGCGATCGGCCGCCGCCGCTTCTTCCCTTGGCTTGTACGATAAGGCGCTCCGCTCGACGCTCCACCGCCTTCTCCTGCACACAGAATGCCGACAGTTACGGTAGGGAATTTTGACTCGCAGGTACCTCACAGTGCGATCTGCGAACAGCGTGCTGTGGCGCAAATGTTGGCTGCATGTTGGATTTGGCGGTTGGATTTGTTTGGCGCAGAATGCCGAGGGGGGGGTGGATTCCGAATGCCACTATCCCCTGCGCTATACGACAAAATGACCAAATCGTAACCTTGTAATATCGCAGTCTCCTGCTTAGGTTATCACAAACAGTTTCTGTATATAACCCACCTGCAGCTCGGCCATTCTCTCTCGGAGGAAGACGAATCCCATGTGGAGTTTGCCGCCGAAGTGGTCGGCCAGTCGGCGGTCGTTGTCGTGGATGCCCAGATAGGCGCCACAGGCCTCGCACACGCGCAACTTCTGCTGCTGGTAGGCGCTAGAGGGCATCGCGTCCCGGTACTCGTGCTGAGAAGTGGGGAGAAGGAGCTTGCGATTGAGTGAAACATCCAAAAGTGTGACATATCGACAAGCTCAATATCTGCAGTAGTACACCAACATCGGCGTCCTGCTTCTCCTTCTTGAGCCTCTCGACCTGCTCCATGAGCTTCAGCGACTCCTCCACCTGACCCTCCTCCCCCAGGCGCTCGGCGTCCGCCAGCACCTGCCCTATCTGCTCGTTCAGCTCCATCACCTTGTTGAACTGCAAGAGTGGAAGTAGAGCATAAATGAGGTTACGATTCTGGCTCGGATGCTAATGCGAGTAGACTGCGGACCAGCTCTTTGTTCTCCTCGCTCGTCTCCTGCTGTGTCTCGGCCAGGCGCTTCTTGGCCACCTCCATCTTGCGGTCGGTGTCGTCGAAGAAGCGCTCCAGGATGTCCAGCGCCTGCAGCAGCGCGGACAGTATGACGGCGACGCATGTGCGGTTCACGGTGCAACGGCAGCCACCAGAAACGAGCGCATAATGCACAAATCAAACATGATAATTGCTACCATTCGTTTCAACAGCTACTCATGACAGGGCACAGGCTTCACACTGGGTGTCTCTCTACTACTTTACACGTCTTCTCAGTACCGCCCACGCACCGCCAAGTCAATGAAGTGCTCCGACGCCTTCTCGTCCTTTTCGAAGTCGGCCTTCAGGGCGACGTCGTGCTCCTTGGGGCAGGGGCCCATGTCCATGCGCTGAACGTTGCCCAAGTCTCGTCGTCAAAGTGGCACGGAAAGAGGCGCAAGCAAACGCCACACGTGGTGACCAGCAAAAGAGTCTGGTCACCTTGACGCCACCCGAATAACGGACCGTGCTCTGGAGCACTTCGTTGGGACAGGCGTTCATGAGGAAGCCGCGACAGACGCGCGCGTCCGTGTAGTGCATGCGCCGGCGCGACTGCGAGTCGCCACCGTTGGCGCTGGCCGACTGGCTGCCCATCAGCTCCTCGATCATCTGGCGCATCTGGTCGGTCGCCGTCATCTTCGAAGCTTCTTTCTGCCTTTTGCGCCTCCTTCAGAGAACGCAGCGCCGCCGACACGGCCGAATTTCGATGCGGAATACGAAATTCCAAATTCTGTCACCGCACTCGCGGTGAAGAACGCAAAACTGAGAGTTTTCGACTAAACCGTTCGACGCGTGTGCGAATTTGGCCTCTTTGTGTTTTATAGCGTCTTGAATGCCGTAGAAACGAACTATTCCGGAAGACCGACACCTGAAAAGGGGGCTTTTAGGAAACGAAGACGTATTCACAGAAAAATAGACGTAGACATCCTGGCTAAATTTATTTTTAGAAAGTAAGGCGGACATAAGGCTACCGTATATCTCTCATATAGAATTGCTTACTCGTTTTTGAAACGAGTGTAACTTTTGATTGACGCAACCGATTTGGCCCGTTCTACCGGCGTTTTGTAGAACTTTTAATTCTCTTTCTGACTACGTTACTACCATTTGGGACAAAAATACCAACAATACGTAACTGGGACCATAGCTTTTCGGCAAAACTAATCTTTGTTTGGCTAAAAAATGGTAGAATTTTGCTTATGAGAATGGAAAAAGAGAGAGAATCAAAAGTGCCACAAAATGCCGGTGGAAAGGGCTCAATCGGTTGCGTCTGCAAAAAGCTACAAACTTTTAAAGTCTTCTACAGTGATTTTATATGAGGAGCATACGGTAGCCTTGTGTCATCTTTTCTTCTACAAATAAGTTAAGGCTGCACAGTAACTAAACTACGCCCTAACCAAACGGGTAGTTATAGATACGGGCACGGGCACGGGCACGGGCAGTGCCCGTAGGTTATAGATACGGGCACTACGGGCACGGGCACCACGGAACTCGCCCCTCTGTGTGCGAGTCTATCTCGTTTAGTACTTCATAATTATACCGAACGGGCACGCGTTTGGCCACCCCACTGGGAGAAACAAGGCCTTCTTTTCCGCACCCACACTATACTACCAAATCTACCGTATCAATTGGTGCTCTGCCGTGCTCTACATGATTGTCGCTGCAAGACCCGCTGATTCGAAAGATCGGATTCCGCGGGTTCGAGTTATAGGCGTATGACTTACGCCTAGCCAACAATTTCGTCCGTCGCGATTGCTTCTGGCTTAACGTTATATTGACGGGCGCCACAAATGGTGGAGTATTACGCGCCTAGCCAAAATATTTAGGCGGAATCTCAAAAGTTTGGTCGTACAGTCAAAATTCCAACAAAAATGAAGTGCAAAGACCTAACCAGGTTGACTGAACTGCCGCCATCCATTATTGATTACAAAGAAATGTGTTGAAATGATGTGAATTCAAACAAATGAGCTAAACAAATGAACAAATGCCTAATTCGTAATCAGCGCCTATGAAAACCCTGAAATCGAGTATAATATTGCCAAAGTCAACCCGACGCCCAGAATTCAAACTGTTGAGATACTGTAACTCCGAAAGTATCTGTGCAGAGATACTGTAACTCCGAAAATAGTTCAAAAATACTTTCCTAGACCAGATTTAAGCGTAGAATCGTTTAAAACCAATTTTGGAACGATTCGGCAATGCATTTGAGCGCAGCAAACGCCGAAAGGTGAAAATCGTAATTTCGAAAATCGAAAGTCGAAAATAGAAATTCCGCCTAAATATTTTGGCTAGGCGCGTAATACTCCACCATTTGTGGCGCCCGTCAATATAACGTTAAGCCAGAAGCAATCGCGACGGACGAAATTGTTGGCTAGGCGTAAGTCATACGCCTATAACTCTGACGAAAGAACACCCTGGTCGGATATCAAAACCAAGTTGTGACGCCAAACACGTTGCAAAGGTCAATTTACTGCTAATGGCACGCTTCCCACCCCAAAATGCACAGAAAGTCGTCGCAAAGGCCCAACGTTCGCTCTAGGTTTCATTGGAAGCCGTGGAATCCGATCTTTAGAATCAGCGGGTCTTGCAGCGACAATCATGTAGAGCACGGCAGAGTACCAATTGATACGGTAGATTTGGTAGTATAGCGTGGGTGCGGAAAAGAAGGCCTTGTTTCTTTCAGTGGGGTGGCCAAACGCGTGCCCGTTCGGTATAATTGCGAAGTACCAAACGAGATAGACTCGCACACGGAGGGCCGAGTTCCGTGGTGTCCGTGCCCGTAGTGCCCGTATCTATAACCTACGGGCACTGCCCGTGCCCGTGCCCGTGCCCGTATCTATAACTACCCTAACCAAACGCACCACGCCCAATTGCTAATGTCGATGAATTTATTCGATTAAAAAAATAATATGAGGCAGTTTCAGCTTCAAAATGGTTGCAAGAGCACATACGCAGCAATTTGTGCATTATCAATGCCGGAAAACATGAATTTCGGTCAATTTTGTTTGAGTCGCGGCGTAAAATTCAAGGCGTGGTGTCACCTTGGGCGTAGTTTAGTGATTGCCGGCTGTCTACGTCTATTTTTCCGTGAATACGTCTTCGTTTCCTAAAAGCCGAAAAGGGTTGGTCTGATTTGCGTGGACTCGTCGCTGAACCAAACTTCTGAAGACTCAAAGATGTCGGCGGCGACCGAAACTCCCATGTCGAAAGCGGACTACCTGAAGCGCTATCTCGACCAGCCAAAAGAGGAGAAGAAGTCGGCCAAGAAGCGCAAACTCAAGAAGAAGATTGCCGGCGCCAAGAAGGCTCAACGGTATAGTGCTTGTTATTTCTCTCCTTTCTGTGAGCCTACTGGGCGCAGCATGTGGCGGCATAGTTGCGATTGGTCGCGAGGCTAGGGGGGGGGGGTTCAACCGAGATTTGGGGGGAGGGGGGTAACTAGAACAAGAATCCTGTTCTTGAAGCTCTCCAAACTAGTTAAACGTGACACTCCGCGAGTGTCAACGTGGCACTCCGCCGATTGGCTTAAACCACCCACTGAAGCTGAACTTTTTGGTAGGTACTGAGGTGTACACCTACACACCTATACACACATACAACTGTGCACATGTAGTGAGGTAAATGATGCTATCACCGCGCGCTGCGGGGCACCGCGCGCTCGTTCCTTCCCTCCCTCCCAGAAGAGACGCGGGTGACGTCACAACACCACGGGAGACCTAAGCCTGGCTATGTGGTGGCTCGGCTGGATGGAGCGCGGAGCGATTTCGTCTCGGCAAAACGCCAACATTACTGGCATGCGCTGGAACGTGAACGTACAACGGCCCCTCTTTGCACCGAGCTGGAACAGACACGTGCAACACGATAGGGAAGTAAGCACCGTGTTGGAAGCAGTGCCCAAACGCAGTCGAAAAGTCATCTTGTTGTTGGTCCTGGCCAGACTTGTCCTGGCTGGCTAGTACACAGCGCTGCACCACAATTCTGGATGGGGTTTCAGATCTTTCCTCCAACACCAGCCTAACGCATCCGAACAGGACCGAAACAGACGAAGAATCGCAAAAGTGGCGCGACATTCGACATTCCCGACTCCGAAAATACTTGAAACACCTCTACTTCGATCGTTCCGGCAGTCCGCTCGCTCGTACGCTCGCTCATTGCGTGCTACGTGGCGTATCAGCTTGAGGCACACACGCGCGGCGGCTTCATCGCGACAACGACGGCCATGCACTGGCAAATGGTCAGCCGCGCGCACAAGGACGCATTTGTGCACCGAGCGGGGAAGAAGCGCGCTAATAGATGGCGCTTCTGAAACAGGCAAGGAGGCCGACTTCGCTAAGCACAGAAAGGCGACACCACCGCGGCATTTCAAACCAACAATTATGGCGCTCGCCATCTCCAAGAGCGCTCGCAAGCACACAACCGGTGTCAAAAGGCCCTAAACCTATTGGTCCGAACTTGTTTCGTCGGTCCCGCTACACCGCGCTACACCTCAATACTACCCCGGGATTTCAAATTTTTGCCACAAACCCACCCTAAACCATCCGAAAAGGGTCGAAAGTGAACAGTAATCGCAAAACTGGCGCGAAATTCGAACTCCCCGACCCCGAAAACCCCCGAACCAACTGTCAACTCGATTTTGAAAATTTCGGCCCGGGGATTCAAAAATTCTACGCGGCCGGGTTACGGTAGCTCGAAAAATCAAAAATTATGTTTCCGGACCAGATTTTAGCGTAGAATCGATTGGCGGTGTCCGTTTCCCGGTAGAACCACGCGTTTCGGCGAAAAAACCGGCCAAATCCCAAAATCCCCAAATTTGGTCCCGAACGGAAACCCTTTGTCACCGGATTACTCCCGAGTCCCTTGATGGATTTTGCCGGTTTCGGTCTTAAATGAAAGAGCACATCCAGACGCCGGCCGGAAATTTTATCTCAGCCCGATCCGCCCAGTAAATCGCGAGATATGATTTTTTGAACGGCCGGAATCGGGTTCTCAAAATTTGAATTTACCGTAACCCGGCCGTGCCGCGTCCAAATTTTCCAATTTTTGATTTCCCAAGTCCGCCTCCCCAAGGGCTACAACATATCCAAAAATGGTGAATTTTGATAAGGTGTAGCCAAAATGGCGGGGTGCTGAATTATTTTTACTTAGTAAAAACTTGAATTTTTGAATTTTCAAAAAATTTTCCCACTACCGGAATTTTCTCATATAGCACGCGGCCTGCGCATCCACCAGGGCTATCGAACGCAAAAAACCGTTTCAAAATCGGTTACTCCTATCGAAAGTTAAGCGAGCACGTAGAAAGCACCTTCCCTCCGGTTGCCTACTGCTCTCCGCCGACTTCGTCGGGGCGGAGTGCCAAAAATAGCCAAAAAAGCCTAAAAATTGCCATAAAGTCGCCAAAAACGCACATTTTTACTCAATTTTGAAGCAAATTGTACCAAAATGACTCAAAATTGCTCAAAAATAGCGCCGCAGGCAAAAATTTTTGCCAATTTTAGGTCAACTTTTGGGAAATTTCCTTTTTTGGGGGGGGGGGGGGTAGCTGGAATCTCGGCTAGGGGGGGGGGGGGGGGATTAACAAGAATTTCGTTCTTGTTGGCCGTTGGTAGGGGGGGAGTAACCCCCCCCCCCCCCCCCCCCCTAACCCCCCCCCCCCCCCCCCAATCGAAACTATGTGTGGCGGTGGCGCGAAGAAGGCACTCACACACTCAATTTCAAATTACGTATGCAAATTCACGATGTGCCACAACTTTCAACATTCAAACCAGCCCAGTTCTGCAACATATCGCCACCAGTGAGTAAACCACGTACAGTCAAAACACAACGCCGGCATTCTCCCATACCACACGTCTCATTCCATTCTACAGGGTGACGATCGTCGACCTGGACGCATCGGTGGCGCTTCCCGAGGAGCTGACCAAGCCGAAGGGTAGCTCTTCGGAAGAAGACGACGAGGACGAGCCGCAGCTGGTGCTGGTCGACAAGGTGACCACGGAGGAGATGCGAATGGTCGGCAAGTTCAACCGCGATCGCTGGACCGCCCTCGGCTCCGATGGTGCGTTTGCGTCAATCCGTGAAATACCAAGTTGCTATGTGCAGTTGACTGTGCCTACGATTTCAGGTCCAGGTCCCTCCACATCGAAAGGCGACGACGGCGTCAAGAAGGAGCCCCTCTCTGACGACGACGAGCCCGGCAGCAGACCTTCGGGAAGCAGAGTCGACAACGACGACGACGACGACCAGTCTCCCCCGCGGCGCAGACGGCGCCACGACAGCTCGGACTCTGAGGACGACGACGTCGCTCCAAGAGTTCCATCTGGAGGCAAAGACGACGACGACGGCGACCAATCGCCGCCTAGAAGGCGCGCCAGAACCGATTCTGAGCCGAACAGAAGAAGAAGCGTCAAACAAGAGCCCCGCTCCCCAGACCAATCGCCGCCGCGTCGCCGTCGTTCCGTGGGAGAGGACGACGACAGCGACATCTCCGTCGAGAGGGCGCCTACAGCTTCCCGCGTCGAGAAGGAGAAGTCGCCAGTCCTGGCGCCGGGCCAATCGAAGATGAAGAGGACTCTGGACGGCAAGACGGCCGGACTGCAATCGGGCAAGGATTTGAGAAGGGAAGCCGACCGCCTTCGCAGGGCCGAAGAGAAGGCGTTTGCAAAGGTGTGTGTTGCAGGCATCGTTTCTAGGATGTAGATTAATACAAACAGATGGATTTTTCAGATAGACGACACGGTGTCGGGCAAGCACGCCGGTACAGTATTCCGCGAGAAGGGCACGGGAAAGAGACGCGACCTTCAGAAGGAGAAGCAGAAGACGGAGGAGCAGATGAAGCGGGAGAAGGAGATGGAGGAGAAGTACAAGCTGTGGAACAAGGGGTGCGCCACTAAGAACTTTGGAACGGCAAAGCAGTAGACGCGTATGCACCGTATTTCTTCCAACAAGCGCGCCACTCCCATTAGCGCCCCTCCTAGAAGGAGGTTGAAAAGTAATCCCCCAGGGCGCTTGTTGGAGTATTTGCGGTAGCACAAACCGCACTCTATCGTTAACGCCTTTGCAGCTCGAAGCACGCGCTTTTTATAGTCCCACCGCTTGACAATCACAGCCTCTATTCTCGTTTCAGTCTGAAGCAGGTCTCCTCTCGCGAGGAGCAGATGAAGGAGCTGGAGAGGGAGGTGCAGAAGCCGATGGCGCGCTACGAGGGCGACGCCGACCTGGAGAGCCACCTGAAGGAGCAGGAGCTCAAGGAGGACCCCATGTTCGAGTACATGCAGAAGAAGAAGGAGCGACGGAAGCAGAAGAAGGCCGGCGGATACGGTACGGAGTACGGTAGACAATCGATAAAGGAAGCAGATTGCTGAGTGGGGGAAGCTAAGGTGGTTTGGGGAATATGCGTCAGATTGAACTGCAGCCGGCATTGGCACGTCGGCGCGACTTGTGATTTGATGCTATAGATTTGCTCTATCTTTTCAACCGCAGCCGACATTAGCACCTTATGAATTACTACCCAAATTGAGATGTGCCTGACGACGGCTCTGATTGTGGGCCAGAAGTGTTTGACAGAAACTTCGCTGCGCAAACGTGTTGGCACCCTTGCAACAATTGTCGCACGCTACGATTTGCGCGCCATAGCACTCTCTCAGCCACCTATATCTCTCGCTTCGTTGTAGCTACATATCTGCTTTCGCTATTTCAGCCTATCCCAAGTACAAGGGGCCTCAGCCGCCGCCGAATCGATTCGGCATCGCCCCAGGCTACAGATGGGACGGAGTGGACAGATCGAATGGCTTCGAGGCCAAACTACAATCAAGAAGCAGTCTCAGGAAAGCGGAACAAGACGAGCTCTATCGGTGGCAGGCCGGCGCTTACGAATGAGATAGATAACGCATTGGATTCGGTTGTTACTACTACGGGCACCGAAGCTTTGTTTACCGCCGTGTTTTGGCTCGCATTTAAAAGCCGCCTACACGGCTGGTGTTGGGTGGTACCTTCCTAAGCAGTAGTAGCCTGCCACAAGAAGCGTACATGTTTGCTTAGCGGACACGCGCCCTGCCACTACACTTGCTACCCTTCTGAGAATAGATTGTACGCACTCCAGGTGCGCCAGTACGCAGCAAGATGGCTGCTTGCGAAACGGCGCGCGGCGCATCCATCTTGTTTGGCAGTTCTTCCGGTGTGGTGCGACCGTCACGTAGAAGAAGCAGTGTACCTTTCGACGCGAGTCACACAACATTGACATTGCACAAGAAAGGAGCGATTACAGCGCGGCGTCAGCGAAAGCGGAACAGATTATTACACGGCAGCTTCAGCGCACGGCAAAGGGTTTGATTTCGCGTTTTGTGGAATACAGCGAGCGAGCTTGCGCGCGGCACCGGCGAGCGTCAATGAGCCTCCTCTTCCTCCGAGTTCTCCTCCTCTGCTGTTCCCAGCGAGCCTATGAACTGGTCGAAAGACGCCCTCTGATTCTCGAATTTCGACAGCTCTGTAGGGATCTGCTCTAGCGAGGACGACGACTGGACTCTGTCGTCGGCTTCCGCAGTTGCTTCCTCAGTGGTAGTGGTGGTAGTATTGGCCCTTCTCAGCACCACGGCCTGGTCGAAGGAGCGCAGCTGCGGGGGCGCCGTCTTGCACTGGCGCACGAAGGCCCCCAGGTCGCTGTAGGCGTCGTCGGGGTTGGAGAGCAGGTGGCCGGGCAGGATCTTGACGAAGGAGTCGTCGCTGGAGTCGAGCGCGTCGTCGTCGTCCTCGTGCTCCTCCAGGTCGGCCTCGGCGACGCGGTCGAACAAGGGGCGACCGGCCTGAAACGGTAGAGTACTGTAAAGTGACCGAAACTCGGCTAACGGCCGTCGTGTGAGATATTGAAAGATCATAGAGTCAATGATGGCAAGTAAGTTTCCGATGCTGCGTCTGTATGTGCCACGCATTCAATTATTCCAACGTTGTGAGTCTAGTCCACAGATGTATTCCAATCAGACGTCGCTTCTCACCGTCAAGCTGGAGGACGAGACGGCCGCCTCTGCCGGCGTCCTTCCACCAAAGCCTGGCGCGAAGCTTGTGGCGGGCCTTGAGGTAGCTGCTGGCGTAACACTAGCATTGGAGGGCGGCGGCGTAGGGCCAGAGGGCGCCCTGGGCCGAATCACCGGGGCGCTGTGCGCCGACGAGAGCAGCGCGGCGAATGGGAACGCGCTCTTGGACATCAGCGGTTCCGTGGCCGTCGACCCGGTCCGCGCCTTGGTCACCAGCTGGTCCACGGGCACCTCGTTGGGAAGACTGGACGAGGGTGCCGGCAGGCGCGACGAAGATCCCACCGGCGTCATCTCCATCCGGAAGAGGGCACTGCTGCTACTGCTGCTGCTGAAGTGCCTCTGGCGGATGTCGGCGGCGCCGCCGCCGTCCGTGACGGCCCTCCCATCGTCCAGACGGAACACCACAGAAGAAGACGACGGTTCGCCAGAAGCGCCAGGCACTCCAACCACAGGCGCCGAGGAGGGCGCCGGAAAGCGCGGCGACGAAGGGGAAGGGGAAGCTTGCGCCGGCTGTTGCGTCATGAACCAGGGGATGTCCATGGACGCCGGCGACGTCGAGAACGTGCTCTGGCAGTAGTCGGAGGGGCTGGTCGATTCGCAGCCGGACAGCGAGCCTAAGGCGGGACGCTTCACAAGAATGAAACCGAAGCATCGAATCGAACAAAAGCCTCATCTCTACCTGAGCTTCCGCGGCCGAAACCCGCCCTCGCGAAGGTATGGCCGTCTCTGGCGCCGAACGCTGGTCTCGGCGAAGGGAAGCGCGGAAGCGGCGCCTGCTGGTGCTGATGCTGCTCCACGGCCGAGCTTCCACTGGTAGCACTAGCACCCGACTCCTGCGACTCTTCCTCGTCGCTGTGACTGGAGATGACCATCTTGGTGCGAAAGGACAAGTTCAGGGTCAGCGTCCCGTAGGGAGAGACGAGGAAACCCAAGCAGACGGAGCGGCGCCCGTCGCCGAGTATGAGAGGGTCCCCTTCTCCTGAAATCGACAAAATAGCGTAAACTTAGCCTGTGCTCAGACTGCATAAACCACAGATTGAAAGGCACACCATTGAAGATCCTGTAGCAGATGACGAAGGTGTCCGGGGCCTGTCGTCTGGCGTAGTTGCGGTAGGCGGGCGTGGCTCGGGCGGCGGCCACTGCGCTCTTCAGCAGCGCCGACATCTGGTGGTAGAGCTGGCCTCTGACCGAGACGCCTGAATCGGCGCCGTCCTCTTCGAATCGAACGGTCCAGCACTCGAGCGCCAGCGACTCTCCCCTGGGCGTCCTCAGCGAGAACTCGACGGAGAAGGCGCTGGTGGCGAACGGCGGGTAGTGGTTGTGCGTGGAGGCGCGCAGGGCGCGCGTCACCTCGCCCAGCTCCTCCACCCGGACGTTGAACCAGTCGGTGCCTTCGGAGACGCGCCCGCTAGCGGTGCGCACGCCCTGCCCGCAGCGCGAGTGGATCAGCGACTGCGCCAGTCGGATGCAGAAGTACTTGACGAAGCGCGAGAACTCGACCCGCTCCTGGTCTTCGGAAGCGCCGGACATCTTGCTCGCGAGTTTCTGCTGCGCGATTTGACGATTTGGATGCAATCAGTTCCTTCTTTCCATCGGGCTTATCTCGCGGCTATGCACCGACGCCGAGATTGCCACCACGGCGTTTTCACGAGGTCGATGCAACATCGTAGAAGCAAACGTCGAGAGTGTCGACCAGCTGTTTGCTGTCAGGCTGTCCTTGCGCTGCGCGACGTCGCGCAGCGGAAACGCACGTGAACGAAAGACAATGGGGGTACCAGGCGCCGCGACGACTTCGCCGCTGCTACACCATTGCAAAACGACTAGTTCATCCACCAGCGAAGCCGAACCCAAGTGATGAATGAGCTGCACCAGCTGTACTCCTGCCTGTGTCGTCATAAAGGTCACGCGTTAAAAGGATCGCAGTAAAAGGATCGCGCGCTAAAAGGATCGCTTGCGCAGGTTGTCGGTTTACGTATTGTAATGACGGCAGGGCCCACGTATCAATAGAAGATCGACGTTTTAGGAGTCTAAGTGTCCCAACGTGACGTCAATGGAGATAGTGCGTTTGTGCAGGGAAAAATCAGGGAGCTTGTGACGCGCTCTTTCAAAAGGATTCAATGGATGACTCGGAACTTAACCATTTTATTTGCCTTCTTCTTGAACTATCTAGTTTAATAACAATCTTAGCTTGCTCAGAGAAATAGTCCCAGGCGATACCAATTTTGTCATCTAACAATCCCTTAGAAATGTATATAGCACAAGATTAGTAGACGGGGGCAGAGCCCCTCGGGGCACTCCTCCCCTCTTTCAGAAGAATTTTGGGAGTTGAATCATGCTGCCCATTGATCAACGAGACATGTCAGTGAGGCTTAGTGGCCATTCTGATCGTAAAATTAACAGCAAATTCGGAATTGTGACCCTCCAATACCCCACATTTGGCATACAGCACACCTCGGTTCAGCTGAACTGACACAACCAGGCTTTCCACTTGAGAGCACATATGGTGGCAAGCAAATTCTTCAAAAAATGGTCCCACACATCTCAAAACGAAAAGACAACGTCAAATTCGTGATCAGCATCCCCGAAAAGCCGGAATCGAGTACTTACACGGTAGGTGCCCTGGACAAATCGGGCAGCCATAATTTTGAATTCAAATTTCCCGCCAAAATACGCGTCGGACGGAAAAAGTGCTTATAACAAAAACAACGTATCTTTTGATGCTCTATCACGTGAAAGTCCAACTGACCCCGAAATATCTCAACTAACCCCACTTTGCACCGAAATACCGAAAATTTGTCAAAAAAATCGAAATTTCACCCAAAAATGTACCCCACCCAAAGCTGTACTTCTAACTCCAAAATTCTATTCATTCGGCCTAAAAAATCCCCAAATATCGCCGAGATCAAATAGCGCAGCAAAAAATGCGAAACGCGACTATTTCGAATTTCGACCCAAAAATCGATTCTTTCAATTTTTCACTCAAAATTTGACCATTTCGAAAAAAGTGATCTATTACATAGTTGTAGAGCACGCCGAGCTCTATCGAGTGGTGTTTTTCGCATCTCAATAAGGCCACCCTAGCAAAAGTTACGCCTGCCCGAAGTTTTGCCCGGGAGCCCGGGACCCAACTTTGAGCAATATTTCCCGGCCCATGCGACATCTGACCGAGACTCTGGCGACGATTCGGGATGAGGCTATCCGAGTTCTTCAAAACGAGAAAATAACAGACCCCTGTCTAGCAAAACAAAAAAATGCCGAGCGGGAGACGGGACCCTACTTTTGGGTCGAAAAACCCGGTTTTTGCTACCCGGCCCAGGCATGCCCGGACCCAGCCCGACGGCGCCCCTACCATCGGATAGCCCATTGTCTTTTACATATTTGGCCCAAAGCTCGTCTCCCTCCGATCTACCAGAACACTATTCTAAGCGTCCAAAGTTCGTCAGAGGCCGAAAAACCGGGTTTTTGGCAACTTGCCAAAAATTGGGTCCCGCACGGAAGTCGAGACCCTCGATGCACACTGCGCAATCCAGAGACCTATCAAATAAAAAAAAATTCGCCCCGATCGGCGAACTCTAGCCCGACTTATGAGCGTTCCAATTTACACAGAATCCGCACCATCACTATAGCACTCCTCCCTTTTGGAGGGGAGGAGTGCCAAAAAGCATTCGTGAAGGCCGACCGAAGGCCGAAGGGTGCACTCCTTATTGCGCACCCTATAGAAAAGACTTCTAAATGCTCCGTCAACAGTCCCACTGTGTGTTTACTAGCTTTGACCATCGTCACTCTTGAGTTCAGTACGTGCGATTCTTTTAACGCAGGATTCTTTTAGCGTGATCCTTTTAACGCACGACCATTTTAATCGTAACCCTACTATCAAGAGTGCGTAACCCTGTGCCTAGACACTTTGAGACACACTTGATCTATTTCTGCATTGACGGATACTGTATTTCAGAATTGGTCACCGCCACCGCGACAAATTTGCCCAGTTTGGTTTGACTATATGTCTAAGTATTTCCATTTTATTTAAATAAAGTAAAATTGAATTAAATAAATTAAAATTTAAAATACACTAAACTTTTTTGAATAGACTGAATTAAACTTAGTTAAATTAATTAAACTTAATCATATAGTATGTGTATTTGATTGAGTAAAACTAAATTAAATAAGTGGAGGAGGGCAAACTAGATCAAACTAAATTAAATAGAATTATTAATAACTTAAGTTGGTTAGAATTGAATTAAATTATTTAAATCGAATTAAACCAAAGTGAATATTCATTTACGCTAAATTAAATTAAACAAAATGGTATTCCATTGATATATTGAATTAAATTAAATTAAGCTAAATTAATACAGTTTATCGTATTATTTCGACGTAATTGGTTGCTAGATTCTTGAGCTGAATGAAAGGTGGTAATATCATAATTAAAGAAAAACAAGATTAGTAAACGGGGGCAGAGCCCCTCGAGGCACTCCTCCCCTCTTTCAGAAGAATTTTGTGGGTTGAATCATGCTGCCCATTGATCAGCGAGATATGTCAGTGAGGCTTACTGGCCACTCTGATCGCAAAACTAATAGCAAATTCGGAATTGTGACCCTCCAATACCCCACATTCGACATACAGCATACTTAGCTTCAGCTGAACTGACACAACCAGGTTTTCCACTTGGCATGGTGGCAAGGAAATTCTTCAAAAATGACCCCACACATCTCAAAACGAAAGGAAAACATCAAATTCGTGATCAGCGTCCCCGAAAAGCCGGAATCGAGTACTTACACGGTAGGTGCCCTGGACAAATCGAGCAACCAAAATTTTGAATTCAAATTTCCCGCCAAAATACGCGTCGGACGAAAAAAGTGCTTATAACAAAAACAACGTATCTTTTGATGCTCTATCACGTGAGCGTCCAATTGACACCAAAATGTCTCGACTGACCCCACTTTACACCGAAATACCGAAAATTTGTAGAAAAAATGTGAATTTCACCAAAAAATTGCCCCCGCCGAAACATGAAATTCAAAACCTATGAAGATACTTGTAAGCCTCACAAACCCTGTTAATATCGTCGGAATCGATCCGCGCAGTCAAAAATGGGAAACGCGCCACTTTTGAATTTTGACTGAAAAATCGATTTTTTCGATTTTCACACAAAATTCGGCCTCTCCGAAAGAAGTGACCTACTACACATTTATAGAGCTCGCCGAGCTCTATCGAATGGTGTTTGTCCCATCTCGATATGAGCGCCCCATCAAAAGTTACGCCGGCCCGAAGTTTTACCCGGAACCCTGGGACCCAACTTTGGGCAATATTTCCCAGCCCGGGGTACATCTGCCCGGATTCAACAATGCGGTGCGGTCATTGACTATCTGAGATGTGCCAGTTCTCAATAAACTAGAACTTCTCCTTTAAAAATAAAACACTTACAGCGGGGGCCGCGAACCCTATTTTTGGGTCGAAAAACCGGATTATTGCAACCCGGCCCGGGCAGGACCGGACCCAGCCCGGCGGCGCCCCTACCATCGGATAGCCCAATGTCTTTTACATATTCGGCCCAAAGTTCGTCTCGTTAGGTACGTTCTACCAGAACACTATTCCAAGCGTCCAAAGTTCATCGGAGGCCGAAAAACCGGGTTTTTGGCAACTTGCCAAAAATCGGTCCCGGACGGAAGTCGAGACCTTCGATGCACACTGCGCAATCCAGAGACCTATCGAATAAAAAAAATTCGCCCCGATCGGCCAACTCTAGCTCGACTTATGAGCGTTCCAATTTACACAGAATCCGCACCATCACTATAGCACTCCTCCCTTTTGGAGGGGAGGAGTGCCAATAAATATGAAATCAATCGTTGCTGCAGTACATTCATCTGCTTAGGTGTCAACGTACTGTACATACAATGACTGCCTGTCACTTGCACTCAGCACTTTTTGGCGCTGTTTGCGATGTGCTTTAGGGGCGTGAGCTACCTACACCTCTCCTGGAGGACGGCGCAAACAGAGTCACACCCCTCTCCTTTATTCAACAACAGCTGCGCGCAAGTCGCAAGCGGCGGCGACAATAGTTGCATGAGAACGACGAAGAGCTCTTTCTCATTTCGAGTGCGCGCAGCTGAGCCGCGGAGACTCAAAAGCGTTCGCGCGCAGAAGTGCTGTTTTTTGGGCCGCCCGGGCAAGAAATAGAAGGGAACCAGCCCCGCCGACTGTAGGCGTGGGTGGCACCCATTGTCGCCGAGAGCCCCCCTCTCCGGAGCCACTGAAAGCTAGAGTAAACAGCGGAGTGGACGCGACCGAGCTCGAATTCACGCGAGCCGTCTTACTCACAAGTGCAGGCGTTTATAAAGCCAAGAAGCCTAGAGCGGCCGCTCGTCCTCCTAAGCAGTCGTGAGCGCGGCTCGCGAAAAGCGCCGTTGTTTTCTTTCTCTGGCGAGTGGCGGCGAGCGGCGCGCGCAGTTTATTGTCTTGTCTTCGGCTTTTTTCGCCGCGCCTCAGCGCGGCGATGTGTATATATACAGATGACGATGTGTAGTCCACGAACTTTTTTGTCCTGCCGAAGTAAAACACGCGACAGATGGCGTCAGGTAGAGTCGATGTCGCCGATTACGGATCCGATGAGATTTGCTGTTGCTAATTTCAAAATGAGTGTGGGTGTAACGTTTGAAGTTTGAAATTTTTCGACAAATTATCTCTATTTGCAATGTTACGGTGCTTACGGGGCAGCGGACGTGCTAAAGCACCGTAGTCTGGTGAATAGACGCCAACTGAGAGTATAAGAGCGCCGTTTTGAGAACCGCTGTGATGCGACAGCATGGCGTAGGCGGGAAAGCCGCCGGATCGCGCGCAAAAACGTGCGAGCCGACCGAGGTTCGATTCTCGGCGACCCTTTTGCTTTTTTGCTGCCCTTTATTCTGGTTTTGTCATTTATGTTTTGACACCGAATAGCCTAACAATCATCGGCGTAGCTGGTTCAGGTTTCTTCAAGTCAGGAAAATTGTTTACATTGCCTTAAAACGCAACGGTTGTCACTACGTTTTCTGTGTCCAATGCTACCGGTTGCGCGTTTCGTTGAAGAGTATACCTACGCTCACACCACACCACCACCCCGTCGATTGGCATCTTGTCACACGATGGCGTCGATAACACCCAGCGAAGTGTTGGCGTCCGTTTGTGTTCCTGAGTCATCGTCGTAGTCGCGTCCGGTTGCTCCAAAGGTGGGCCAAGTTGTTTGCCGCGCCTCAAAGCTCTAATAGTAGTGTTCAGACGCTAGCAAGTTTCCATATTTGGCAAGTTTTTTTGTTGGATCTGACGATTTTACGCAGCTAGAAACTTTAGATGAACGGCGTCGTATCATGCCGATAACATGTAGCGAACGCGGCGATATCACTGATCACTTAGATCAGCTGTACAGACAACCGTATCGTGGTAATAGCTGCACTTGGTTAATAGCAGACATTCTCAAGCTAATTTCTCCAGATGCGGCTAACGATGCGTACGAAGTTCACTATACTGATCACCAAAATTTGACTGACACAAAGTATAGGTTGAACTTTTTACACACACAGCTTGTTTCCTTTTCAGCTCTCGTTTCTTCGTCAAATATGCAGGCGATTGCTTGTTGTCTATTGTCATGGATTGCCGTGACGTCCGTTGTGGCGCAACCTATCCCTTCGCCAGGGGGAGGTGCAGGAGGGGCGCCAGGGCCAGAAATGTTCCTTCGGCCGCGACCGCCGCCGCCGGCCGATCCGGAGCGTGAGCAGTGTCTTCGGGATCAAGGTTGGTGTTGCATATATAGCTCGACTTTCAGTATTCGGACGTACATAGGTACATTACATACAAAAGTACGCACACTAGTACATATGTACATACCTACATACACAAACAACACCCAAACGCTCACTGAAATTTGTCACTCGCAGGTTACTCGATGCTGAACGGCACCTGCCGAACCGGCGCCGACTGCGTTCCCGGTCTCGTCTGCAAGGAAAGTCGCTGCCAGTGCATGCAGGGCTATCAGATGGCGCCCGCTCGTCGTGGACAGTCCTCCGCTTGCCTGCCGAGTGCGCTGATTAGATAGAATACAGCAATTGGTTACTGTAGTCAGAAGACATGCGCATTCTTCAGTTCCTCGCCTCTTCGGTCAGCCCTGTTTTGACTCCTGCGCCCCTCCCATGGTGTGCAACAACGGTCGGTGCAGGTGCGCGCCGGGATACCAATTCCAGAACAGAGCTGTGCCCCAGCGCATCGGCCTGCCTGGCATGGCGCCGCCTCCCATGGAACCGGCCTGCTTCAGAGGTTGCGACATACATTGTAGAATCGTTATAGAAAGTTGGGACGACTTCAATGTCGCACATTGTTTCAGAATGCCGTGACAACGAAGTGAGAATGACCTTGCCAACCGGCGCCACAGATTGCCGAAAGAGTGAGATAAATACCTTCCTGGACGGCTTCAGGATTACTACAACCACAATGATCCATGTGAACTTTGACTATTTCAGAATGTCTGGCCGACGAGATTCGCGTCGAAGACAACTGCTTGCCAGGTTTGTGCGTTTGGCACCGGACCGGACTTAAAAATAGTGATATTGTATGTAGTTATAGTTATAAAAGTTATAGCTAGAAGCTAGTTTAGTCTAACGAACGACGAACGCTGTGCTTTCAGTGGCTCAGCTCAACTCCGTCTGCAGTGACGGCCGCCAGTGCGTCGTCGCCTTCTCCAGCTGCGTCGGGGGCACTTGCCAGTGTCTCGACGGCTTCGAAAACGCCGACGGCGGCGCTTCGTGTCGAGCCATCGGTTGTGCTGTTTTCGATCCCAGTCTTGGTAGAGGTCCGGTACAACAACTACTCACTTCAGAGCGCTCCTGCCCGTTCGGCAAGCCGCCGCAGAGGGGCGGCGCTGCCGTCCCTTGCAGTGTCACCTCGACTCACGGTGGTCCGCATGTGCTTCCGGTCGGAGTCGGCGGCGGTATGCTTGGCGGCATGGGCATGCCGCCGCCTCCGATGGCGATGTCAATAGCGCACGGCGGCGGCGCCTCGAAGGATACGTGCCCGAAGGGGTACTTCTGCCAGCTGGAAGGCCCGCCAGAGTACCAACAAAGGACCTCCGTGCAACAGGGTTAGCAGTTGCCATTTGGCTGTATTGTCTACTGTAAGTCGGCTAGACAATGGGGCCGTACTCTCTGCGACAGGCCACTGCTGCAGAGCCCCTCAGAACGCGTGCCCAGCGGGCCAAGCGCACCCCACAGCCAGTTGCGAGCCGCCGTTCCCCGATTGCCCTATGGAGAGCCACCACTGCTACTGGGGAACCGGCGCCAACTCATATCGGGGCGCAACCAAGGCGCTCTGCTGTCCCAGACCTTGCGACTTCAATCAGATCTACAAGGAGGGTCGTTGCTACTCCCAGGTCAACTTGGACGAGAGCTGCACCTACGATGAACAGTGCCAACGTCACATGGGCACGTGTCAGGGAGGTAGGCGATCTGGAAAACGGTTCTTGTTTTCTAATCAAAGTGCCCTTCAGAAAAACCATTATAATCTTCACAGGCGTCTGCAAGTGCCCACCCAACGCCAAACGAAGCGACGACGCGCCACACAGCAGCCCCATGTGCTTTGTCCAGTGTTCCGCTGACGAAGTGCAGATGGCAACACAGTGCATGAAGCGCAAACGGCTGGACGACAACTGCGACAACTCGAACGCTTACCTGTGCCCCTTGGGATCTCAGTGTCGCAAGGGAAGATGCCTCTGCGACTGCTCCATGCAGGCGCTGGGAAAGCAGCTCTGCGCACACAGTCAGTGATGAGTTCTGTGAAACTAACACAAGCTCCGGTATTAAAAAGTTGAGTTTGCATTCTGACTGACATTGCAAAGAGTTGCGTTCTTTCTGCAGAGAGTGCGAGAGTTCATCGCCCGCATGCTCCGCTTCATGAGCCCCCGCTTCGCAAGAGGGTATTGCATAGCAATATTGATTTCGCCCGCGATTTGGCTTTTAGAGCAAGAACATCCCTCTTTCAAGCAACGCTTTTAAAAAAGTGACAAAAACTTGCAAAAGTTTTGGCGAACAATTGACAGAGCACAAAAGAGCACACTACGAGCAATCAAACTGTGTCGCACTTCTGTCTATGTTGCAAAGAGCAATCTTAGCGTCAGAATCCCGAGAATGGCGTTTTTCGCGGTGCGCGATTGCGTAATTGAACAAACTTTTGTAGCCGCATGAAAGAGCACGCCGAGAGCTTTCACCTGACGTGTCGATTGCGGCTCTACGACGTAAGACGAGCGAGTTAGAGCCGCTTTGTGCTTTTGCACCTTCGAGTTACTGTAACTCGCGAAATTCAAACTTTTGAGTTTCGACCAATGGGACAACAAATGATCAGTGAGTCGAGAGCTATCCAAAAACTCGAGATAGTCTCTCTACGACGCAAGTTGAGCGAGTTAGAGCGATCTTAGCGTCAAATTCCCGAAAATGGCGTTTTCAGCGGTGCGTGTTTGCGTAATTGACCAAAGTTTTGTAGCCGCATGAAAGAGCACGTCGAGAGCTTTCACCTGACGTGTCGATTGCCGCTCTACGACGTAAGACGAGCGAGCTAGAGCCGTTTTGCGTTTTCACATTCGGGTTACTGTAGCGCGCGCAATTCAAACTTTTGAACTTCGAAACCTCTTAGCTGAATGATCAGTGAGTCGAGACCTATCCGTAGAGCCCAAGATCTCCGCTCTACGACTTTCCAACGCCGAGATCTGAGAGCGTTACGGACGTACGGACGTACGGACGTACAGACGTACAGACGTACGGACGTACGTACGCACGCACGCCGAGCTCTCGTATGGTGTCGCCCGCCTGAGGGCGGGCGAAAAAAGATGGACATTGGTCATAACTTAAATAAATTCATTTACACAATATTGTTTGTTAATATAAATTAAAACGACTAAGTAATACTAGATTACGCATTATTGAATTGAACTAAAATCATTTTCCGATTTTATATAAAGCAAGTATGTACTTACTTTTGAAGTCGACACTCGAACAAGTTAACGAACAAACGCACTCAAAGTGTAACTTTACACAAGGAAATAAACAAGATATCTGGCAGGACCCATCTGCTCCACCCCTCCTCGCCCCGGCCCCTTCCCATCTCCCCGTGAACGTGCCCATCTGTCGAATCCGACCTTCTGCAGCGTCTCCACAATGGAGCAGTCGACCTCTGAGGCGGCGCAGCGCCTGTTCACCGAACTGAAGGCGGTGGGAAGCTGTCCCGGCGACATGTACTGCTCCGCATACCAACCGGCCGTCGCCCTCGGCGTCTGCTGCCCCAAACCTGGTTCGTCGTAGCAGTGACTGGAATTTTTATGCTACATTTCTTTAGTCATCTCTATTATACAGTTCATAATATTTTGTTGTATAATCTTGCTATGTAAATTTCATTGAAGTTCGAGCGATTTATGTATTTTGAGTCGATCTAATTTAATTTAACTTAATTTGATTTGACCTAATTTAACTTAGCATATTTAACTTAACATATTTAATTTAATTTAATTTAATTACTTAATTTAATTTAATTTGATTTAATTCACTTTGATTTTATATATAATTTGATTTAATTTAATTTAATTTAATTTAATTACTTGATTTAATTTAATTTTGATTTTATTCATAATTTATTTTGATTTTATATAATTCACTTTGATTTTATATATAATTTGATTTAATTTAATTTAACTTAATTTAATATAATTTAACTTAATTTAATTTAATTTAAGTTATTTTAATTTAATTTAATTTAATTTAATTTAATTTAATTTAATTTAATTTAATTTAATTTAATTTAATTTAATTTAATTTAATTTAATTTAATTTAATTTAATTTAATTTAATTTAATTTAATTTAATTTAATTTAATTTAATTTAATTTAATTTAATTTAATTTAATTTAATTTAATTTAATTTAATTTAATTTAACTTAATTTAATTTAATTTAATTTAATTTAATTTAATTTAATTTAGTTTAATTCAGCTTAATTTAATTTAATTTAATTTAATTTAGCTTAATTTAATTTAGCTTAATTTAATTTAATTTGGCTTAATTTAATTTGATTTAGCTTAATATAATTTAATTTAATTTTGCTCAAATCAATTTATTCAGTTTAATTTAATTTACTTTAATTTAATTTAATTGAGCTCAATTAATATTATTTACTGTTGTAAGTTGATATAAGTCAATTCAATTTATTTAATATAATTTAATTTAATTTGATTTGATTTGATTTACTGTAAGTCTATTTGGCTCGAATTAATTCAATTGAATTGTATTTCATTTAGTTTAATTTAATCTCATTTATTCTTTCTATTTATTCTGTTCATGTTATTGATCTCTGCAGACCCCATTTGTCCCGACGGCTCTCGTCCGGCGACGGTGGAGCCCTGCGATCCGATCAGTCCTGAGCAGAGCTGCGGCAACGAGGCCTTCTGCCAACGCTACTACAGTCCCGCCGATACCACCACTGCCGAAGGTTTCATCTGCTGCCCCGCCAGACCATTTCCACCCAATCGGGGCCGACTCCCGGGCTTGGGTACGGTAGATTGCAATGGAATTCGATTAGTCGCGCCAACGCATTAGTAGAGATTTCCACGGTTTAGGAGGACCGCCGCTGCAGCCGCCGCGGCCACAGGGGCTCGATTTTCCCCCGGAAGAGGAAGAGGGGGCGCCGCCCGCCGGTTTCAGCGGTCTGGTCGGACTATAATACCCGATGATCACACGTGATAAGATATGTGTGGACGCAGGAGTCGTTGTGGGCGTTTTATGGCAGGCCGTTCTTTGGCTATCGACCTAATCTCCTGTCTGTAACGTCGACAAAACTCCATGTC
The DNA here is from genome assembly GCA_030248115.1 of Linhomoeus sp. GSCO2_2. Lineage (NCBI taxonomy): Eukaryota > Metazoa > Nematoda > Chromadorea > Monhysterida > Linhomoeidae > Linhomoeus > Linhomoeus sp. GSCO2_2. Next base: position 50,550 of record JASAMZ010012685.1, on the reverse strand, counting down.
GCCAGTTTTCATTTGTGGCGACCTCTGTGAAGTAAGCAGTTTTCACGTACGCCAGCGGACGGACCCGAGATATGTTCTACTGTGCAATGTAGAGTAACTACTATATTTTGGTTCCCACCCTCGTTCGAAGGACTCAAAACCCAACTGTAGTACTTAGCGGGTAACCCCAGCACATTGGAATCTCAAAAGAAAGGTGTTGATTTCGCAAAAGCAGTGAACGCAACTGGCAGCAGAGGCGGCTCGCACGCTTTGTCAGCCATGTATGTTGTGCATACCAGAAGATCGATCTTGCGATTGTTTCTATCAAACAAAACCCATCAGAGCTCAGATAGCAACCTTAGTTTGTCGATTAAAAAGTCGAAATCTTGAAGTAAATCAAGAAGTGCTGCCCGCTATTATAAGATTGTTTATGAAATCTATCATCCTAGGGGTTTGCAGGAATCTAATAATATAAAAGCGGCCAGCACTTAGTTGAAAGAACTTGCGGCATTTCTGCGAAGTGCGACGAATTCAAAATGCTTTCTGGCAGCGGCGGAATCGTCGTCGTCTCTCTGCTTTGCTTCTTCGCCTTCTACTTCGGTGGCGCCAGCGCCCTATCGTGTCTGGAGGGAGTCTTCCCAGATGGCGAACTCACCGAAAAGGAATGCGGTTCCTCTAACGCCCCGCCCTATTGCCACGCCTATCTCGAGGCGCCGCTTCGAGGTGAAGTCCTGGTTCGACTCGGCTGTGGCAGCGACTCTCCTCGCCAATGGCGGTATCCGCCTCTCCCCGAGTTCTGCGACACTTGGGTCGACGAGGCAAGCGTTGCGCACTGAGGAGCAGCGTTTCATACAATACCACAATGCATTGTTGTATAGTTGTATAGTATGTTATAGTATAGTATACTATACTATACAACAATTCCTTGGGCATTTGTTGTACAATACTATACTATACAACAATTAATGTCAAATTTGGCATACTATAACATACTATACAACAATTCGATCCTATACAACAATGCAATGTTGTTTAAAATTGCGGAGTTGTATGCATCAAAATAACGCATAGACGGCGTCCAAAACTCAAGTATGGTCACAAATCCTGTGTTTCTGTGGTGATTTAGCCCGATTGGAGGTCGATTTTGTACTGAATTGTACGGCTGTGCTTAATTTTCGCGTCTGAAATCTAACACTCAGGTGACATAATTCAGCCATTTTCAATTTGCCGTACAACAATTCATATTGTTGTATAATACAACAATTGAAATTCCAGAGGCCATACTATACTATACTATACAACAATTCATTTCGGGGGGTTATACAATACTATACTATACAACAATGCAAAATTCTCGGCCAATACTATACTATACTATACAACAATTAAAATGAATTGTTGTATGAAACGCTGCTGAGGAGTAGTTGCTGAACTGAAAGACGAGTGAAAGCGGTCGTCAAAGATCATTTGATTCGCCGAAATTGGTTTGTTTGGGCCAGAGTTACACTGGAAAGACGCGAATAGTGGATGCAGTGAGATTCGGTTTACTGCATTGAATCTAATGCGCCGACCCTCGAAAGAACTGCATTACTCAAACTAGAACTGTTTTGAGCCTTTTCGAGCTCCTCCTGTGTGCAACGCTTCTCAGCGAGTAGCGCCGGACCTGCACAAGTTCAACTGCTGCTGCTCCGGCGACCTCTGCAACAAAGAATACATCCGCGAAGGCGGGAAATCGATCGGGAGCAAGTACTTCGGCAACAGGGCGGCCCAAGGCGACAAACGCCTATTCTGCTTCGAGGGGGAGGATCGTCCCGTTCTTCCACAACTGGACGGGTGTCTGTCGTGCTTTTCGATGTACGACGCCTACGGCTTCGGCTACCAAGGGAGGCGCAAGTACAGATGCATGAAAAGGCACACGTGTCTGTTCTTCATTGGGGAAGATGATGAGCAGTGCTGGCACCAACCGATGTTTATGGTTTCCGTGAGGTGCTGTTGCAACGCCAGCAACGGCTGCAACGGGGAAAGGCGCTTCGACGCCGAGGCCTTCTTCCTCGCTACTACCACTATAACCACCACGACCACGACAACGACGACGACGACCACGACCACTACCACAACGGCGACCACTTCTACGATGACGACCACTACTACGACTACGGTGATCATGAAGACGGCAGCTACTTCGAGCACCGCCGTGACCACAAGAGACGCCGCTACCACACGAGTGCCTTTCGAAAGCTCGCGTACACCGGCTGTCACAACTACCTTTGAAGACCTCACCATTGCGACGACTTCGAAAGGTGAGTATTTGCATTCTTTCCATTTCACTGTGGAAGGATTCTGTTCCATTTCCTGATTTGATTTCTAGGGAAACGGTCGACTAACCAGGAAGCCACCCAGTCCACTGCGTCCACTATTATGGGTGTTCAGTCATTGACCAGCCTCACCACCACTACCACCACTTTGTCGGAGAAATCCGCTGAATCTGGCAGTGACGGATCTACCGCTCCCACAGAGAAGAGCAGTAGCCCATCGTCGATTGTGATTATCCTCATAGTCGCCTCTGCGGCTCTTGGCCTACTTGGGATCGGTTTCTGCATACTAGCGCTGCTCTTGTGCCGCCAGAAGAAGAAGCGCCAAGTCGCCGACGCGGAAGGTGGAACGAGTGGGGAGAAGCAGTACGATGACAGCCACGAAGCTGAAGAAGGCTATCCTCAGGTGGAAGAGAATGAGAGTGAAGCCACTGAAGAGCCTTTCGACGACAACCGAGAAGAGAACGGGGAGTCAAAAGAGTAGCGGTTGGAAAAGAATCGAAACAGTGATACTAAGATTCGTGATGGGCAACATTCCGCCTTTCTTTCTCGTTCCGCTCGCATTGTTTCTCTACTTGCCTTTTGCACATGTGCTGATCTAGTGGTCAGAGCGGAATTGCTTTGTAGGGCGGAGCGGAATTCGCCTTCCGCCTAAGTCTAAAAGTGCGCTGCTTTGAACGAACCGAATTCAGTAAGCTAAACAAGCCGAATTGAACTCATCTGTTACAATTATAGTAACAAGAACAACGAAGTGTAGCAACTTTGACAACCGACACGAGGCAATGCTCTGCAGTCTCTCTACAGTACTCTCTCGTTTAACTAACGATCGCGAACTATGAATTGTGTGGCCCTTTGGTAGTTGAACAGCCGCAAACTGAGCATTTCAATTCTGAAGCGTAGGGAATAGAAATAGCCAATTTGCAGCCACGTTGCGCATACCAGAAAGTCTTGAGATTCTTTTCGCTAAATAAGTCCATCAGGACTCGAGCAGCGCCTTAGTCAGTCGTGACAAATGTCAAACAAAATCTGTAACTGATCGGAGTGCTGCTGGCTATAATAAGATTAGTATTCCAACCAAGTATGCAACAATTGTGTTTCTGTGCTCCTTGTGTGTGTAAGTGTATGTGTAATGTGTAAGGTTTGCAGAATTCCAACTAATTAATTAGCGAGCAGCACTGCTCAGTCGAAAGAACTTGCGGCATTCCTTCTTACTTCTGCGAAGTTGGACGAATTCAAAATGCTTTCTGGTAGCGGCGGAATCGTCTCTCTGCTTTGCTTCTTCGCCTTCTACTTTGGCGGCGCCGCCGCCATATCGTGTCTGGAGGGCGTCTTTCCAGATGGCAACCTCACAGAAATAGAGTGCAGTTCTGACGTCTCGCCCTACTGTCACGCCTATCTCGAGGCGCCCCTTCAAGGTGAAATCCTGGTTCGACTCGGCTGCGGCGGCTACGCTCGCGAGGGGCAGTATCCGCCCCACTTCGACTACTGCGACACTTGGGTCGACCTGGCAAGCGTTGCGCACTGAGCAGTGGCTTCAGTGCTTCTCGAAAAGGTTTATCGAAGTGCGCATGAAAGTGGTTGTCCGAACCATTTGTGACACTCACACGATGCAAAATGATTTTGTCCATCTTGTACAAAATTGTCCAAATCGAAAATAAAATTGTCCAAAAAGTCTCCAAAATTGAAACGATTGTCCGAACCACTTGTGACACTCACACGATACAAGCTGTTCATCGGAGAGTTACTGTAGCTCTTCCCGTGTGCAACGCTTCCCAGAAAGAAGCGCCGAACGTGTACAAGTTCAACTGCAGCTGTCCCCACGACCTCTGCAACAGAAATTACATCCGCGAAGGCTGGGATTCAATTGGAAGCAAATACTTCCTCAACAGGAAGACCCAAACGGATGACCGCCTATTCTGCTTTGAGGGAAAGCATCGCCCCATTCTTCCGCAAGTCGACGGGTGCAAATCGTGTCATTCGGATTACTCCCACGACGAAGATATACAGCATAAATACACATGCGCAGAGCACGAGTGTCGGGACTACTCGGCCGACGACTGCTGGCGATCGCCGGTTGTCGAGACGCGGGCGACGGGCTGCTGCGACACCAGCAGCGGCTGCAACGGGGAACGGCGCTTCGATCCCAAGGCCTTCCTCTTCGCTACTACTACGACCACTACGACGACCACCACGACTACGACGACGACCACCACGACGACTACCACGACGACCACCACAACTACGACGACGTCCACCACGACGACTACCACGGCGACCACCAAGACGACCACCACAACTACGACGACGTCCACCACGACGACCACCACGACGACCATCAAGACGACCACCACGGCGACCACGACGACCACCATGGCAGCTACCACGACGACTACAACGACCACAACGACGACCAACACGACAACCACGACGAGGGCGACAACTGCTTCGAGCGCCGCTGCGACCACAAGGGACGCCGCCACCACACGAGCGCCTTTCAAAAGCCGGCCGACGAAGAAGGCCGTCATAAGTACATCGGCGAGTGAAACCGAAGGTCGTTCCATCACGGCTTTTCCCACGACACCCAGTGGAACTACTCTCAAAGACCTCACCATTGAGACGAGTCCAAAAGGTGAGTATCATTCTTCGTTACCACCACCTCGATATTTAGCACGTTTCCTTCCAATCTGATTTCTAGGGAATTGGTCGACTAGCCAGGAAGGCGACCGGTCCACTGCGTCCGCTACTATGGGTGTTCGGTCATTCGTCGGACTCAACACCGCTACCACCACTTTGTCGAAGGAATCCTCTGAGTCTGTCAGCGACGAATCCACCGCTCCCACAGAGGCGAGCGTCGGCTCTCCGCCGATTGCTATGATTATCATCATAGTTGCCCTCGTGATTCTTGTCCTACTGGGAATCGTCCTTTGTCTACTTGCGTTCCTTCGCCAGAAGAGGAAGCGCAAAGTCGCCGCCGACGCGACAGATGGAAAGAGTGGAGAGAAGCAGTATGATGACAGCCACGAAGCTGAAGAAGGGTATCCTCAGATGGAAGAGAAGAAGAGTGAAGCCGCTGAAGAAGCGAAGAAGTGACACACTGATGCGTGACAGACGACGTTGCGACCTCTTTCTCGTTCTCGCCCGCTTCGTTTCTCTCCTTGCCTTGTACAGCGTTTGAATTACAATGTACATACGTTGATTTCGAGATCATCATAGCGGAATAACTATTTTATATTTACTTAGTTTTGGACATCGCATCAAGCTCAAAGCATAAGTGAATATGAATTGCGGTGTACAATGCACTGTCATTTTGCGGCTATGATTGCGTCAATCTGGAGTGTTGGTATCGTGTTCTCAAACGTTCGGCGCTTTTGCCTCGCCGGCCGATTTCTGCGAACAATGCGATACCATCTCTTCACACACTCCGCATCCTTTTCCCAGTCCTAAGAAGTGCGACGATCAACGCACTGGCAAACTGGCGCTAATCCGTCGCTTATCGACGTCAAATCAGATTCGGAAGAAGAGCACAGCAGCACGCTTTTGTAGTTTCAAGAGTTTGGCGCGCGAGCAGTGAGACACACTTCGCGCGCGCAGAACCGCCCGAGGCGATCCAGAGAGACGCCAAAAGACGGAATTACACTCGCGCAATATTCGCCGCAGCGGCGTCATCTTCGCGTTGTTTCACGGCCATTAGTTAGTAAGGCGAGAAGTCTAGTTCGAAGCAACTCCTTGGAGAGTTTGAAAAGGTCGTTGAACGGCAGAGCCCCGCCATGGCTGAATCGATGCAGGTACGTGAAGTCGTGTTATCGTTGCAAGGTAGAATGATATTAGCGTGATTCGTTCTTACAGTTAGCGGAAGTCGTCATTATAGTCGTTTGCTACACTAGAACTTCATTTGCTGAATAAACAGCACACAAGGTCCATTTCAGGAAAGTTCCCCCCTGCTGGGGGGTAAGGACAGGTGAATTTGTTCGTCCTTATGAAGACTGATGATGAACAGGCTGTGTATCTCAGATGACTTCGGGCCCTCTACTACACGGACAAATTCAGCGTGCTCTGTTCACGCGCACGAAGCTTATCACGTACGCACAACGTACATGCGGCAAACGCACTCTACCACTATCAACACACGTGTGCGGCTTCAGTGCCTGCCACCGCATCTCACACAACACAATGTCCGCACTCAGTGCAACGTACGCAAGGGTGACAGACCCCATGGCTAACTCCCACGTTGACCGCTCAGCCATGCACGCAAGTAGATGGCTTCACCTGCTAACAGAGCTTCTGGAGGTATTAACGTTGGTAAATGCACATTCTGCACTACTGATGGGTAAGCGATTTGCTTGCAGTAAGTACACAAACGACAAACACAGAGACTCATAATTTAGTGAGAGTTGGGCACCCATATACAGAGCACGCTGAATTTGTCCGTGTAGTAGAGGGCCCGAAGTCATCTGAGATACACAGCCTGTTCATCATCAGTCTTCATAAGGACGAACAAATTCACCTGTCCTTACCCCCCAGCAGGGGGGAACTTTCCTGAAATACACACCCTGTCCATGTCCACAAAGTGGACACCTTCAGGGGGGGGGGGGCATAGAGCAGGTTTGCTGAGAGGTGACATAGACAGGTCTGCTTTGAAAGGATTGCTGTTGTAGGTGTGGGGACACGGACAGGTCTGGCCACAGGAGGTTTGATGCACAGACAGGTCTGGCCACAGGAGGTTGGATGCACAGACAGGTCTGGCCACAGGAGGTTGGATGCACAGACAGGTCTGGCCACAGGAGGTTGGATGCACAGACAGGTCTGGCCACAGGAGGTTGGATGCACAGACAGGTCTGGCCACAGGAGGTTGGATGCACAGACAGGTCTGGCCACAGGAGGTTGGATGCACAGACAGGTCTGGCCACAGGAGGTTGGATGCACAGACAGGTCTGGCCACAGGAGGTTGGATGCACAGACAGCTATACGACTATACGAATTACGATTTCGTCATAACGTCATTCTGTCACCCACCACCCTTCTGGAGTCCACCCACAACACCTCCAATACATATCACCACTCTACAGTTCATTTCGACATTGACTATACGAATTTACGATTTCGTCATATTGTCATTCTGTCATCCACCACCCTTCTAGAGTCCACTCTCTCAACACCTCCAATACATATCACCACTCTACAGTTCATTTCGACATCGACTATACAAATTTTACGGCTTCGTCATAATGTCATACTGTACTGGTTCCAACCTTTGTGCACCCATATCTCAAGAACCATGCAACCTAGAAAGATGAAATGTTTTACACTTTAGTTCGCCCTATGGTGTTCTTTGGTAGATTGCATCGACTGGCGGCCCAGCATGCACCAGTAGAGCTCGGCCGTCTTGAGCCGAGCCCGGGATGCGTACCGATTCCGACCTTTGGTCCTCCATATCTCAGGAACCGTACAACCTAGGAAGATGAAATGTTCTACACATTTAATCGCCCTATGGTGGTCTTGGGTGGATCACTTCGATTGGGGCCCTAACTTGCACCACCAGAGCTCGGCCGTCTTGAGCGGAGCCCGGGATGCGTACCGATTCCGACCTTTGGTCCTCCATATCTCAGGAACCGTACAACCTAGGAAGATGAAATGTTCTACACATTTAATCGCCCTATGGTGGTCTTGGGTGGATCACTTCGATTGGGGCCCTAACTTGCACCACCAGAGCTCGGCCATCTAGAGCCGAGCCCTGGATGCGTACCGATTCCGACCTTTGGCCCTCCATATCTCAGGAACCGTACAACCTGGGAAGATGAAATGTTCTACACATTTAATCGCCCTATGGTGGTCTTGGGTGGATCACTTTGATTGGGGCCCTACCTTGCACCACCAGAGCTCGGCCGTCTAGAGCCGAGCCCCGGATGCGTACCGATTCCGACCTTTGGTCCTCCATATCTCAGGAACCGTACAACCTGGGAAGATGAAATGTTCTACACATTTAATCGCCCTATGGTGGTCTTGGGTGGATCACTTCGATTGGCGCCCCAGCATGCACCAGTAGAGCTCGGCCGTCTTGAGTGGGACTTTGCCAAAATTTCGGCCATTTTTTTGATCGGGCCCCACGGCCGCAACACTTAACCGATCCCGTTGATTTTTTAACATAAAAAATCCGATTAGTAGGCGGTTGTAACGAGCCATCAACCGCTCTCCTACCTACTACCGTTCGCGAGAACGAGGCCGAAAACATGGCAATCAGACGAAGATTGATGAAAATTTCGACAGTTTTCATTTAATATCTCAGGAACCACACAACCGATCGGGCTAAAATTTTAGCACAATACTTCTTGTTACTATGAACAACTAAGGTGAAAATTTCAGCCCGATCGGTTATGTCTACCTATATGACGTAGTACTAACCCATAGTCCCCGGAGGCGCACTGGCCCCCGGCCGAACAAATTGGGTTGAGCGCTGACGCGCTCAACCCGATCTGCCAAACAACAATTTCAAAGTTCTTCTTGAAGCACCTTCTGGTCGTCGTCACAATTGGAATGGGCGTTGTCGCCGCCCAGAACGACAATCCGTACACGTTTCCTCCCTTCAAACCGTCTCCTGAGACTACAAAGGGAACGACGACGCAGAAGCCGGAGCCCGAAACTACGGCACCTACAATTGGAATGGGCGTCGTCACCACCCAAAACGACAATCCGTACACGTTTCCTCCCTTCAAATCGACCCCTGAAGCCACAAAAGGACCGACGACGCAGAAGGGGGAGCCCGAAACTACTACGGCACCTACAGGAGTCGTGTCAGCAGGTAACGGAATTCGGTATGGAATGGGCATCATATCCGGAATTAAAAAACTTGGAAATGAATCGCGCGCACTACCGTTCAGGGTGCGACGGCGACGTGCTCTTCGTCCTGGACGCGACGGGCAGCGTCCGCGACGACTACGACCGTCAGAAGGACTACATCATCGACGTAATTCAAGGTTGGGCGAACAACTACATACGAACCTACTTCCACACTGACGCTAAGAATACTGCAGTAGTAAGCCTAGAATACTACAGTAAGTTCAGCTCTACAGTAAGTTCAGAATGTATGCAGTGAGTAAGAAGACTACGTAATTGGACTTCACTTCTGGACCTACATTCTCCATCCATATTGCAGGAATGAAGGTCTCGGAGGAGGGCCAGTGGGTGGGCGTGGTGCTGTTCAGCAGCAAGCTGCGGCGCAAGATCAAGATCAAGCTAGGCGAGGTCACAGACAAGGAGGCGCTGATCAAGAGGGTGCAAGGTGCGAAACGCTGTCGCCGGCAACCGTTGCAACTGTGCCCACTCAACCGAAACTAAACACTGTAAATACTCCAATAAGCCTGCGTTTTCACCTGGACCTTGTAGAGCATAGCGCCGAACTTGGAGAAGGAGGGGGGGGGGGATTATTGGCATGTTTACGGTATCGTGTTGCCTTCTCCAGACCTTCCCTACCACAGCGGCGTTACTGCCGTGGGCGCGGCACTGGAACTGGCTAAGGAGGCGCTGAACAATCGGCGCAGCGACCGCGACACCTTCGTGGTGTCCGTGACGGACGGCTTCTCCCAGGACGACGTCCAGGCGCCCAGCGAGGCGCTGCGCAGCCTCGGACGCGTCACCACCGCCGCCGCCGGCGTCGCCTCGCCCATCGTCGAGTGGGTTACTGTAATTAATGTAGTCATACGGTAAGTAACCTGTTGGGTAGTTTAGCCGTTCCCCCTCCCATAGTTGTTTGTCTTGCTGCTCGCGTGCGTGTGTGCTACCGTACCCCTGGAGTATCGTGCCTTCCTCCCCTTTTGTTTACTAGCCGTTCCTTCCTGTTGCAGAAGAATTTCTGTGATCTGAATAGCATGGAATGTAGTCGTCAATGGCCGTAATGTCCTGTTGTGAGCCAATGGCGCTGGTGTCCTGTTCATTGTCAAGGTCTGACCTGTTGCAAGATTTGTCCTGTTGAAGGGTCTGTCCTATTGCAGGGTATGTCATGTTGCAAGGCCTGCCCTGTTGCAAGGTCTGTCCTGTTGCAAGGTCTGTCCTGTTGCAAGGTCTGTCCTGTTGCAAGGTCTGCCCTGTTGCAAGGTCTGTCCTGTTGCAAGGTCTGTCCTGTTGCAAGGTCTGTCCTGTTGCAAGGTCTGCCCTGTTGCAAGGTCTGTCCTGTTGCAAGGTCTGTCCTGTTGCAAGGTCTGCCCTGTTGCAAGGTCTGTCCTGTTGCAAGGTCTGTCCTGTTGCAAGGTCTGTCCTGTTGCAAGGCCTGTCCTGTTGCAAGGTCTGTCCTGTTGAAAGATGTACATAGATCTGTCCTGTTGAAAGATGTACCTAGATCTGTCCTGTTGAAAGATCTGTCCTGTTGCAAGATCTGTCCTGTTGCAAGATCCGTCCTGTTGCAAGATCTGTCCTGTTGCAAGATGTGTCCTGTTGCAGAAGGTCTGTCCTGTTGCAAGGTCTGTCCTGTTGAAAGATGTAGATCTGTCCTGTTGAAAGATCTGTCCTGTTGCAAGATCTGTCCTGTTGAAAGATCTGTCCTGTTGCAAGATCTGTCCTGTTGCAAGATGTGTCCTGTTGCAGAAGGTCTGTCCTGTTGCAAGGTCTGTCCTGTTGAAAGATGTAGATCTGTCCTGTTGAAAGATCTGTCCTGTTGCAAGATCTGTCCTGTTGCAAGATCTGTCCTGTTGCAAGATCTGTCCTGTTGCAAGATGTGTCCTGTTGCAGAAGGTCTGTCCTGTTGCCACCCAACGGTGCTGGTCGCCTCGCGCGACCATCCTGTTGCCACGTCTGTCCTGTTGCAAGATGTGTCCAGTTACAATATTTGTCCTGTTGCAAGATCTGTCGTGTTGCAAGATCTGTCCTGTTGCAGGGTCTGTCCTGTTGCAAGATCTGTCCTGCTGCAAGATTTGTCCTGTTGCAAGATCTGTCCTGTTGCATGATTTGTCCTGTTCCAAGATTTTTCCTGTTGCAAAATGCGTCCTGTTGCAAGATTTGCCCTGTTGCAAAATCTGTCCTGCTGCAAGGTCTGTCCTGTTGCAAGATTTGTCCTGTTGCATGATTTGTCCTGTTGCAAAATCTGTCCTGTTGCAAGATTTGTCCTGTGCAAGATCTGTCCTGTTGCAGGGTCTGTCCTGTTGCAAGATCTGTCCTGCTGCAAGATCTATCCTGTTGCAAGATTTGTCCTGTTGCAAGATCTGTCCTGTTGCAAGATTTGTCCTGCTGCAAAATCTGTCCTGTTGCAAGATTGGTACTGTTGCAAAATCTGTCCTGTTGCAAGATTTGTCCTGTTGCAAAATCTGTCCTGTTGCAAGGTCTGTCCTGTTGCAAGATCTGTCCTGTTGCAAGATTTGTCCTGTTGCATTGTCTGTCCTGTTGCACAAGGTCTGTCCTGTTGCGAGTCAACGGCACTGGTCGCCTCGCGCGACCATCCTGTTGCAACGTCTGTACTGTTGCAACATTTGTCCTGTTGCAGAAAGTCTGTCCAGTTGCAAGCCAACAGCGCTGACTGCCTCGCGATCGTACAAAGCGCCGCGCAAAACAAATGATAGAGAGCGGCACATTTTCCGGTTGCAAAATCTGTCCTGTTGCAAAGGTTTGTCCTGTTGCGAGCCAACGGCGCTGGTCGCCTCGCGCGACGATCCTGTTGCAACGTCTGTACTGTTGCAGCATTTGTCCTGTTGAAGAAAATCTGGCCTGTTGCAAGCCAATGGCGCTGACTGCCTCGCGAACGCGCCATACAAAGCGGCGCGCAAAACAAATGATAGAGAGCGGGCAGATTGTCCTGTTGCAAGATCTGTGCTGTTGCAAGCGAAATAGTCGCTGAAGCGGCTAGAATTGCCTGCGCGAGCATTGTCGTACTGCTTGGCTCTGTTTCAACGCTTAGTTTAGCGAAATAGTCGCTCAAGCGGCTAGAATTGGCTGCGCGAGCGTTGCCGTACTGTTCAATGCCTGCGCGAGCATTGCCGTTGCATTGCCTGGATTGCATTGCACATTGCAAGCCTCTCTGTTGTACCGCGCGCTGCCGCTCTGTTCGCTTTTGCAAGGCTCTGCTACGGTACATTGCCGTGCTGTTCAGGCGATGCCTGCGTTGAAGGCAGGCAGCAACAGGCGGCGCTGGCCGTGCAGCGATTGATTGCCGCCGCTGGCGTCCCGCTGGCGTCTAGGCGCGCGCGTGCTGAAGCGTCGCGTGGCGAAGTGCTAGCGAGGCAAGCGCATGCTGAAGCGTCGCGTGGCGAAGTGCTAGGGAGGCAAACCTCTACAGACGGACAGACACTACACCTAGCTAGCTTAGTAATGTAGATTCGCCCCGTTTTGTGTTTGGCGGTTACAGTACCTTGCTACGGCTCCGTGCATTCCTCTCGAGTGGCCATCGCATGTGTTAGTGATTTCGGTGCGCGTCTGCACATCAAAGGCCAGAGTGTGATACGTGTGCAGGCGGCGGGAGATTTGAGTTAGTGTTTGAGTTGCTTTTTTGAATTTCGAAGTGCCAGCAGTGCGTAGTATCGTTGTTCGCTCGCCGTGCGCCTACCGACTAAAAAGCCCACTGGAAAGCGGCGGACGTGCAGTAGCGGACAGAAACAGTCCCTCGACAGCGGGTTTATTCCGACGATATTGCCGAGTCGTCACTTTCACAGCACCCGAGAAGGGAAGAGCGAGAGGGCTATCAAGGGTTCACGTCTGTATCTTTCGTAGTTTTCCTGCCAGAAGACCCCCGTTGAGTGTAATCTCTTGTCGCCACTGGTCCCTGGGCGTAAAGGTCCCACACCATGGCGTATTGTGAGAATCTCACCACGCGGTGTTGTTGAGGCTTCACTTCCGGACGAGCGGCCGATCCGACTACCTGGCGAAGAGGGTCACGGCGGGACTGGCCAGCTCGGCGTCGACCGGAGCGGAGAAAGGAGCAACGCCGCCGGAAAGAAGCGGGCATCGGCAGGACAGCAAGTGGGATCTCCAAGGAGACGCCGGATCAGGAGGTACTTGAGCTCTTACTCATGGAGGGAGCGACCACGCGTCTTCGAGGCTGCGAGACGTTACGCGAAGGTACGATAGGCGCCTCGTCGCTGCGGAGTAGGAAGGAGAAGAGTAGGAGTGAGAAGGTAGCTGTGCGCGTCCCCGGAACGGCCAGCGAACAGAGAAGCTGCAAGCATGAGAAGTATTGGGGTAGGGGAGTAGGGAGCAGGCGGAGGAGAGCGGCCGGGCGAGAGGAAAAAACGCACTCGGGACCTGGAAGGCAACAGCGGCTGGAGAGCGAAGAGTAGGCAAGTCTGCGACGCACAGGAACGAGACCCGCCTTAGTGAGCTAAGCGACTTCCCCATTGTCGAGGATCCCACTGGAGGAACCGTAGACGTTCGCGGTAGGCGGCGAGACCAGCTCCAGGAGCGCAAGGCAGATAGCCGGCTTACGTATGCCCAGCGACGCAAGGACCACGGGACCCCCTGCTATTCCACAGAGCCGTTGCTCCCGACGCTGCCACCCGCTCCCAACGCGTCGCGCAGTGAGCGCAGAGTGTCTAACACGCCAGTAAATGCGTCCACATGTGTGCGCCGTCTCCGTCGTCAGAATATGGTCTCAATATTCGTCTGGGTGCAGATTTCGTTGTTCTACGCTACGGGATTCGTTTTGACCAGTGGCTTTGCTGGAATTCCGCCTTTTAATCCCTTTGTTCCCCCACCAATGCCTTCAATCCCCTTCCGCCGAGGTCACCAGTCGAATTCCACCAGCCAGCCAAAGAAGCTGTCGGTACAGTTGTCACAGTCATATAGAACGGCTTGGGCCGAAAGACTGTTCGACACCAGTAGCAGTCAAGAACGATCCCGACCAGAGAAGGATATGATAAGGACGTTGACAAGCGAGACCAGCGAGACCAAAAATAAGAAGCCCCGATGGCAGATGACTATTGACGAAAAAATAGCCGACCTCAAACAGACACGGCGGCTAATTGAGATCTCCGACGACTCAAGAGATAACGTCAAATTGAGACTTTGGATGATTGACAAGTCCCTAGAAGTGCTTCGGCAAAAACAACTGAAAGAGGAACAGGAACAACAAGGCGCGGCAACTGTCCAAGCAGTGAAGACACGGTCACAGACGGCTGCTGAACAAAGCGCCGCCGTCCCTACGGTGACTGACATAAATCCGCCAGGCACCTCCTCTTGCCAGCCGGAAGCCGAAGAACCATCGGAACTACCGCCGACTACGGGCATTCCCATCGAAGTTCCTCTCCCCCTTTCCAATCACGGTCTGAATCGAGAATTGGAAACACGAGGTGAGATAGGAGCTTGGAAAGATGCATTGGATAGATGGGAAAACCAGGGAGACCTTGAAACAGCTAGAAACGCCCAGAGATTGGACCCTCAGCTATTGGAGATAATAGAAAAATTGGAGCGCGGCCCAGTCTCGGTAGGGAAGAAGGACTATTTCCTTCGCGACGGCCTGCTATTCATCACTTCGATGGCCGGCGATAAGATAGTCGTCCCTCGCCAGGAGAGATATCGGCTAATTAGGGAAGCACACTCTTCGTTGACGGGTGGACACTTCGGCCCAGCCAAGACTAAGCACCGTCTCCAGAGAAAGTAGTACTGGCCCAAATTAGAGTCAGACGTGTGGAATGTCATCCGCTCGTGCGTCACGTGTGCCGCCCGTCGAGGGCAAGGCCTTCCGGCGCAACCACTCCTACAGCCGTTAGAAGTTCCCCTTCTTCCTTTGGATAGAGTGGGCATCAACGTGCTGACGGTAGGGAAGAGTGTGAAAGGACAGTCCTACATTCTCACTCTAGTCGACCATCTGACAAGATTCATCTGGGCCTATCCAATGTTCACGGAACAAACGGAGGAAGTAGTCGACGTATTGAGAAACCACTTCTTCAAGCACGTCGGCTTTGTTAAGACTCTCCTATCAGACCGGGGATCGAATTTCCGCTCGGCAAGCAGGCGTTTACTACACCACTTCATCCTGAATGCAACGGGCTTACGGAAAAAGTGAACGGGATTCTTCTCGACGTCTTGGCAAAGACAATCTACCGACACAATAGCGATTGGGTGGAGGTGTTAGGCGACGTGTGCGTAGCTATCAACTGCACGCCGCAGAAGCGCCTTGGAAACAGTGCCTTCTACGTCCTATTCGGAAGAGAGCCCAATCTGCCCTCATCATCAGTATTCGAGAAGATACCATCTCCCTACGCCTGGACCATGGATAATTGGCTCGACCGTCTACCGCATGACCTCCGGCTGATTTGGAAAGAGGCCAGAATCAATTTAGAGAAAGCGCAGGCAGATACAAAGCGCTATACCGACAAAAAAAGACGAGGCGTAACATTCAAGGCCGGCGATCGCGTGTGGGTGAACTACCGTAACCCTCGCGGGTCGAAATTGCAGTTACGCTGGTATGGGCCATATACCATTCGACGGATAGGCGAGAATGGGGTAGCGGAAGTCGTCTTGGAAGGCCTTTCGGACAAAGAAGCAGTCAGAGTCAACGCCAACCGCCTTTGTCATTGCGACGACCGCATCCCATTCGGCGCGCGCCCACTGAAGCCTGACGAACCGACACGCCACCACAGGGAGGGGAGACATAGGAGGGAGGCATGCGCGCGTGTAACGGCTTGCGTCGATAACGCGTGGTCGCTATCTATCAGATCGGCGACAGCCGCCCCATCTGAATTTACAATCGTTCCCCCTCGGTCGTGTCGTAAATGGCCCCCCCATCGTCTGGATGCGCTTGGGAGACGCTCCCCCCAATTACCTACCATCACCAATTCCGTCATCTCGCCTCTATTCAATCCTCCTTCTTTTCGTGGGAAGGCAGGTGCGGTCATCAGCAGCCAACCAAGAATGGCCGACGACTACGGGTCTCGTATCACTTACGAGGAGGCCTTTACCGACTGCTCTGACGAAGAGTCCCGGAGTGACTACATCGCAGCCGTCAGGAACCGACGAATCCCCTACAGCTTCGACGAGTTCAAAACCTTCGACTCAATGTCGTTGGAGACGGCCGATAGACACGCGCAGCGCCACAACTTCCAAGTGCCGACCTGGATGCTGACGCGAAGAGACTACCGGGCCACGGCAGCGCCGGCGCCACCGAACGAGGCGATCGAGCGCAAATTCGACCGGTTCCACCGCTACGTCAGAGAACTGAGAGGCGAGCTGAAGACGGCCAGAATAGCCCGACGGGAACGGGAGTGGGAAGAGCGGAAGCGACACGAAGAGCTATCGCGACGAGCGCAAGGAAGGGCCTTTGACGCCAGAAGCGGCCGACCACACGAGCCGATGTACGGATTCGGCCCACCCTTCGGCCAGCAGCTCCGCTCTACCGTCTCGGTACCCGTTTCACCCATCACCTTCGCCTCGCCCTCGGCGCAGGAACAGCTTGGGCTGAGGCGCTACGAGGGCGACGGGCCGAAAAGAAGGTCGAGCGAAGCGGGAAGGACGCCAAGCTACCACCGACCACCCTTGCGCCGGGGAGTGGACTCCAGATATCACAGGAAGACACCGGAGTCGCCCATGTTCTCTGGATCGCAGCCACCTCCGCCGTCATACAACAGGCCGCCCCCTCCGTACCATCAGCCGGCGTCGGAGCATCGGAGAAGGGAGGAGCGCGAACAGGAGCGAAGGGACGACTCCCATCGTCGTCGGCAGGATTCCCACAGCTCCCACTCGCGTAGGGACAGTCGGGGCGAAAGGGATAGGCCGAGAGATAGAGGAGACGACAGAGAGAAGAGAAGGGAGAAGCCCCGTTCGCCACAACTGCCTCAGAAACGCCCCAGGGAGGAGGAGAAGAGGCAAACGGAGCCTAAGAGAAGGAAGGAAGACGAAGAGGCGCAGCAGCAACAGCAGCGCCCGTCGACCAGTGCCGCGCCAAAACCGCCAGTCCGTGAACGGCTTGGGCCGAGGACAGTCGCTTCGGCGAACGGCGGTGGCGGCGACAAGCCACCACGGCCTCCTAGGAAGCCGCGCAAGCGCTACGGCAAAGGCAGAGGCCTCCGCCAGTTAGTCACGAAGCTGCGGACGGCGCCTGCCAAGAAACAACTATCACAGGAACAGCAGGAGTGGAAGGAAGTCATCCAGGAGGTGAAAGTGGCGAGAGAAGCCTTCGGCATGCCCAAACCCTTGAAGCAGAATCGCCTGGCCGCGTCGCGCGACATGCTGGCCCACCATTTTCTGCCGGTACGTCCAGACGGGGAAGCAATCTCCAAGGACGACCTGATCCGGGGAGAGGTCATGGCCGACGTCTACTTCGCGCTCACCGGGAAGGCCATACCACAACTAGACGCCATCGATCGCGTCTACGTCAACACGGAGGCGAGGCTGAAGGAGGTGTGCAACGACATCTACCACCACATGGACCACACGGGGTGCTACGTGCTCCTCTGCGACACCGAGCACTGCAACTACACGCAGCACCTGGACCCAATCAACGCCTTCGAAGCCAAGACGATCGTTTTCAAGAACAGGTGGTGGAGAGAGCACCCGGGCGTTCCCTTGCCGAAGTGGAGGGGCCTGAACGAACAAATGTTCTTCAAGGGCCCACACCCAGACGTAGCGCAGGCCCGAACGGGCACACAGATGGCCACGACGCTGCAGATCTCCACGCTCGACTGCGCCATCACCATGGTCGTCGATTTGCGGTTCTGGACGCGGCAGCTGGAGGAGAACTATCCCCACCGCTACTTCTTCCCGGAGGAGCTCCACAACTTGTTTTCCTACGAAGGACTGAGCCCCAAAGGGAAGGTCAGAGCGCAGCCCAAGGTGTTGCTCCTCTTCTGGGACTTGAAGAACGACCTGCAGGCGCTCTACAACACCTACGTCACGGGACCGGACGACCGGTGGGTCTACTTGGCGTCCAAACGCAAGTTTGAGGCAGGGGAGCTGAAGAAAACCGCCCGCCAAGTGAAGGAGTTCCGTCGGCCGTTGCCCAACTTGTTCATCGAGCGGCCCTACAACGACGACTTCCGGGGCTTCTACCACTGGTACTACCACATTGGCGATTTGGCGGAATTCTGCTGCCTGCCCGGTATTCGACTCGGCTTCGAGCAGGTCGAGAAGAGGAAAGTGTGGCAGCATCTGCACACGAGAACCATCGCCATGACGAAAGCGTTCGTGGAGGTGACGGAGCGCCCTGACTGGGCCGTCAAGTACGCGCTGACCGGCGATTGGGCCGAGGACATGCAAAGGCGCGCCGGCATGCGGATCAAGAAGGGCTGGCGGCCGGGCGACGGCAAGCCGGAAGACAAGTGGGGCAGCCCGTTAGTCAGCTGGTTCGCCGGGTCGCCACTCCACGACGCAAATCACCCCTACCGGCAGAAGCTCCTGGACTACATGCAGTTCGACTGCAGGCAGATGTCCGTCATCGCCATCTACCTCTGCCTGAATTATGAGTCCTTCGAGCTGAAGGTAACCCAGGCCTACTCGTGGTACTGGGGGATGGACCACCTGCGCCGCTCGTGCAGGAACCTGATCAGAACCCGGTAGCGCGACGCCAAGAGGAAGTGGCTGCTGCCGCCGGCCTTCGCGACCCCCTCGGGGGAGGGCACGGAACAGCTTGGGCTGAGCCCGGACCCCCTTGAGGAGGGCGAGGAAGCGCCGGCGCCGATGGTGCCGGAGGATGACTACGTCGAGTTTCCCACGGAGGTGGCCCAGATCATCCGCACCTGGGTCAAGGAGCTGCTGGACGACGACGTCAGGAGGGACTTCGCCATCGGCTCCCACCCGGCCATGGGCGACTCCCTCACGTCAAAGGCGGGCGACAACGGGGTCCCCTTCGCCGAACAGGTGGGCGCGGCTTTGAACAAATTCGATGAGGCCAAGTTGTTCGCCGCGCGTCTGTTGGCGTGGGCCCAGCTGTACTACAACGTCGCCAACTACACCATGTTCTCCGAGCTTCCCCACAGGGGATTGCGGCAGGCAGCCGGCAACTGGCGCGACGGCATTATCGACGGTTTGGCGCAGAAGTTGGCCGCCTCCGAGCTACCACGGGATCCCGAGAAGTGGACGGAGAAGCAGCACCGAGTGGTCGGCGTCGCCCTGGACGCCACGAAGAAAGAGCTCTACAAGAAATTCGAAGGCGGCTACTTGACCACCAAGGGCGTCCTCACCACCTTCGCCAACTCCCTGCAGACCAAGGTGAGCAGATGCGAGGCGAAAGTCGCGACCCAGCGAGAACAAATTGAAGCGCTGCAAGAGGAGAACGCGGCGACCAGAGAGCGCCTGGCGAAGTCCCTGCTCGTAGTGGCCGACCGGCTGAAAATGGGAGATACCCAGACGGCCGGAGAGGAGCTCGAGGCCCTGGCGGAAGACTGGTTAGAGCAGGGTGAACAGGATAAGGCCGCCAGGGAGCTGGAAGCGAAAGAGGCAGCCGAAGTGGCCGAGGAAGTGAGAGCCAAGGCCGACGAACAGCTGGCCCGTCTGAGGAAGAAGAAAGCGGTCGCCCCGCCAACGGCGGCCGACATCAAATTGAAGCAGCTCTATGAGGAGCAGGAAGAGAGCCGTCGGAAGGAGTTCGAGGAGCAGCAGCAGGAGCTCTTCGACCTGATGGCGATGGACGCCGACTATCCGGACGACGAAGTCGACATCGACAACGTCGTCGTTGGCAACTCCTGGGCCGAACGCGACAACCCGGCCGATAGGACCCTGGAAGCCATCCAGGACTCGCAGATCGGTCGGAATTTGGCGGAGCTCTGCCGGCTGCGGATCTTGCGACAGCGTGGGCTGACTGATCCGCAGCTGCGTAAGGAGCATCCCGCCTTAGGGGCGGGGTGGATGAAGCTGGAAGCCTGCCGACTGGAGCCCTACAAGGACGCGGCGACGACGACGCCGATGGAGATCCCCCATACGGTGCTGGATGTTGAGGAAGAGCCGGAGGAGATCGACGAGGACGAGGAGGAAGGACTGGAGGAGCACCTTGGGGAGCAGCAGATGGAAGAGGAGGAGGGCCAAGTGGTCCACATCGTCTGAACGGCCACGGCTCATCGACTGCGGATCTCGCGGACGAGATCTTGTCGAGGGGGGGGGGAAGATATGTTGGGTAGTTTAGCTGTTCCCCCTCCCATAGTTGTTTGTCTTGCTGCTCGCGTGCGTGTGTGCTACCGTACCCCTGGAGTATCGTGCCTTCCTCCCCTTTTGTTTATTCGCCCCGTTTTGTGTTTGGCGGTTACAGTACCTTGCTACGGCTCCGTGCATTCCTCTCGAGTGACCATCGCATGTGTTAGTGATTTCGGAGCGCGTCTGCACATCAAAGGCCAGAGTGTGATACGTGTGCAGGCGGCGGGAGATTTGAGTTAGTGTTTGAGTTGCTTTTTGGCACTCCTCCCCTCCAAAAGGGAGGAGTGCTATAGTGATGGTGCGGATTCAGTGTAAATTCAAACGCTCATAAGTCGGTCTAGAGTTGGCCGATCGGGGCGAATTTTTTTTTATTCGATAGGTCTCTGGATTGCGCAGTGTGCATCAAAGGTCTCGACTTCCGTCCGGGACCCGATTTTTGGCAAGTTGCCAAAAACCCGATTATTCGGCCTCCGACGAACTTTGGACGCTTAGAATAGTGTTCTGGTAGAACGTAGCGAGACGAACTTTGGGCCGAATATGTAAAAGACATTGGGCTATCCGATGGTGGGGGCGCCGCCGGGCTGGGTCCGGTCCTGCCCGGGCCGGGTAGCAAAAACCCGGTTTTTCGACCCAAAAATAGGGTTCGCGGCCCCCGCTGTAAGTGTTTTATTTTTAAAGGAGAAGTTCTAGTTTATTGAGAACTGGCACATCTCAGATAGTCAATGCGCGCACCGCATTGTTGAATCCGGGCAGATGTACCCCGGGCTGGGAAATATTGCCCAAAGTTGGGTCCCGGGGTTCCGGGTAAAACTTCGGTCCGGCGTAACTTTTGATGGGCTGCTCATATCGAGATGGGACAAACACCATTCGATAGAGCTCGGCGAGCTCTATAAATGTGTAGTAGGTCACTTCTTTCGGAGAGGCCGAATTTTGTGTGCAAATCGAAAAAATCGATTTTTTAGTCAAAATTCAAAAGTGGCGCGTTTCCCATTTTTGACTGCGCTGATCGATTCCGACGATATTTGCAGGGTTTGTGAGGCTTACAAGTATCTTCACTGGAGCGGAATTTCAGCTTTCGGCGGGGGCAATTTTTTGGCGAAATTTACATTTTTCCTACAAATTTTCGGTATTTCGGTGTAAAGTGGGGTCAGTCGAGACATTTTGGTGTCAATTGGACACTCACGTGATAGAGCATCAAAAGATACGTTGTTTTTGTTATAAACACTTTTTTCGTCCGACGCGTATTTTGGCGGGAAATTTGAATTCAAAATTTTGGTTGCTCGATTTGTCCAGGGCACCTACCGTGTAAGTACTCGATTCCGGCTTTTCGGGGACGCTGATCACGAATCTGACATTGGTTTTTTTTGTTTTGAGATGTGTGGGACCATTTTTATACTCCACAAAAAAGTGTGGAGTATATAGCGATTGTGCGCGAAACGCAGTAATTTCTAACGGATGGTGTTCGCGCGTGAAGCGGCCGATTTGCAAACGGTTTTTTTGCGTTGGGTAGGGCTGGTGGGTGGGCAGGGTGGACACCAAACGGGGTCACGCTCCGGGACCCCGTTGGCGGGAAATTCAAAAATTTAAATTTTCAAAGTACTGGAAAATGGGTTAAACAAGGTAGAACTCGAAAAAGTTGCATATAATGGTATATACTATCTTTTGATATGTTGTAGTACTCGATAGGGCCGAGGGTGGAAAAAATGAATTGGATCGCTGCGGGACCCATTTTGGCGCGAAATTTGAAAGATTCGCGATTTTTCGCTATTTTCCGACTTTGACGGTTTGCTGTGCGCGATAGGTAGCAGCTAGAGTCGCGAGACGGCTTTTGGTGCTCCTTCCCAGATGTCCTCTATCGATTGAGCCATGAACGGAGAAAATCGGCCGAAACACAAAAAACTTTCTTACACTGCGACTTTTTCGACTCCGGGGCCGAAAATTGCGATTTTCGCATTTCGGCGTCTATAGCGCTCGAATGCGTTGCCGAATCGTTCCAGAAGTGGTTTAAAACGATTCTGCGCTTAAATCTGGCCCCGAAAAGTATTTTTGAAAAACTTGCAGAGCTACAGTATCCCTGCCGCGTCAGTTTGAATTTTGGGCGTCGGGTCGACTTTTGCGATATTATACTCGATTTCGGGGTTTTCGGGGGCGCTGATTACGAATTTGGCATCCGTTCAGTGTATAGATGATGTTTGAACGTACCTACGACGAATTTGTATGCTACCGTACCCCAAGTGCAGAATTTCAGTTCCCGGAGTCCATAGGAAACTAGGGGTGTTGTATATCGAATCTGGGGTATTTTGGGATGTAGATCACGAATTCAGCATTGCTTTTGCGATTGGGGGTGCCAGGAGGCCACACCAGCAGAGGAGTCACCGTGCGTAGGAGTTCAAATTTGTGGAGTATACTGCGTCCCCCGGACGACTTGCCTGGTTTATTAAGAATTTGCATGCCACCATACGTGCCTTCAAGTGGAAAACCTGATTGTGTCAGTTCAGCTGAAGCTAGGTGTGCTGATGGGGTATAGTCGAGGGTCACAATTCTGAATTTTTGGTATTAATTTTGCGATCAGAATGGCCACTAAGCCTCACTGACGGGTCTCGTTTATCAATGGGCAGCATAATTTAACTCCCAAAATTTTTCTGAAGGAGGGGAGGAGTGCCCCGAGGGGCTCTGCCCCCGTCTGCTAATCTTGTTTGAATTTCGAAGTGCCAGCAGTGCGTAGTATCGTTGTTCGCTCGCCGTGCGCCTACCGACTAAAAAGCCCACTGGAAAGCGGCGGACGTGCACTATCGGACAGAAACAGTCCCTCGACAGCGGGTTTCTTCCGACGATATTGCCGAGTCGTCACTTTCACAGCACCCGAGAAGGGAAGAGCGAGAGGGCTATCAAGGGTTCACGTCTGTATCTTTCGTAGTTTTCCTGCCAGAAGACCCCCGTTGAGTGTAATCTCTTGTCGCCACTGGTCCCTGGGCGTAAAGGTCCCACAAACCTTGCGTACAAAAGTTACATAGTATGCGTTTCTACCTGCGTTACATAGCCTATGTCTATCCCACTTCAGCAGCGAACTCGAGATTATCGCGGGCGACAAGAGCCGCGTCTTTCTCGGCCCCGACAGCACCGGCGCCCTGCTGAAGTTGATGGGCTGCTGAAGTATTACGATCATTCTCAACAAATTTGCGATACGTTTGAGGTGGATTTCTGTTGCAATTTCATGATCTCCTTGTCCAAAACACCCTGCGATTGCCGTGTTTTCATGCGATTACCCTGTGGTAAACTTTCGCAGCGAAGTATTATATTAATTTAACTCCCTTTCGCTAGCTATGATACAACCAGCACTGACACAAACAAACAAAGAGGCGGCGAGTGGTGACAGCGTAGAGAGTAGAGACCGACCATTACTTCCGACAATTCTCTCACTCTCTTTCCACGTCGAGGCGCGTTTGCGAGCGCAAACGTGGCCATTTCTTTTCGCCGCAAGACAAACGAGTCGCCGCCGCCGCGACGACGGTCATCCGTCATCAAATCTGTCAACGCTCTGTAGTGCACGCGTGTAAGACACCAACTGCGCATTCCCTTCCTTCTTTTCTCCTTCTTTCGTTCTTCGGCGCCGTTTGCAAAGCCCCACACTTCTCCTCCCTCGGCGGCGGCGGCGACGATAAACTCCTCTTGAGCGTTCGTTCGTCGTCGCGTTAATTCGGCCAGACGTTTTCGCCGCCGTCGCCGCCGTCGCCGGCGCGCGTCGCGCTTCGGCGGCGGCGGCGCGCGCCGGCAGCCAGCGAGCGACTTTCTTCTCCGCCTCTTCTCCCCTTCCTAATCCCCGCGGCGCGCCGCCCATTGTCTTCTCCGCAAGTGCGTGTTTCTTTCGACACTTCCCATCGCGAGTTGTTGTTTGTTGATCGATCTTCAAGGTCTGTTGGTTTTCTGGAGAAACGATGTGGCTGCGGCTGATCTGCGCCGGAATGGCGGTACGATGATGATCCGTTGCTTATGCTGACGCGCGTTCAAATAGTACTTTCTCATCGTATCATTTAGCTGTGGGTCGTAGCCGACGCGCAACCCAACGTTCCCGGCTACTTGACCTTCCCTCCTCTGGTGCAGCCGGCCGAAAGGACGGAAGAGCCGGAGACGACGGCGACGACCACGAGGAGGACGACGGTCGCGAGGACGACGAGAAGAAGAACGACGGCGGCGCCGACAACGACCAGGCGAACTACTAGAACGACTAGAACTACTAGAAGAAGGACGACGCGGCGGGCGACCACCGCCAGACGGACTCCGAGACCCACCACTAGGAGAGCAGCGACGACGACGACGAGGAGTGCGCCGACGCGCCGGTCGCAGCCTACTGGTCGGTTAGTCGAGCATACGGCACACAACTTCCAACAATGAGTGCTGCACGTACGTGCCGAGCCGGTGTCGTGACGAATCCTGTGACCGTACGAAACCTGTGACCGCGAAAAGTATAACCGTACGAACTCTGTGATCAATTCCAAACAAATCCAGCGACTGTACAAAGTTTCTACATACATAGCTCTCTATTTGACTGTCCATTACTGTCCTGGTCCTGATTGACGGCTTACTAAGCGGATTCAAAAAGGATTTTCCAATCCACGATGTCTTTTACTTTGTCCCTTTTCGACATAGACGTCAACTTTGCCACTGGTCGTCTTAACATAGTTAACACTCTGATTAAAGTCGTTGATCATTTCAAGGACGAGTATTCATCAAAGTTTTTCAAGTTGACTACATATGTCTTGACTTTGACATTGTCGCCTCAATCGCTCCGTCAGTCACCAGATTAGGAAATGGCTTTCTGGAGACGGTATCTTTGTGTCGTTGTTGTGGCTGTGATTGCCTTAGTAGTGGGTACCCAGATTGCAGGCAACGTTATGAGGACAGAGAATTCGAAAGATGTGCGAAGCACCAAACCAACATGTGTCTAAGGTGAAGATAAACTAGATCATTCATGCCCCCTCCAAGTTCTTCTACCATCAGGTCACAGGATTCGCACTCTGCAAAGCAGTTGAAGTCTCACAGACCTTACACAGATTAGGTGGTCACAGGTTTCGCCGTACGAATCCTGTGTCGACACAGGATCCGTACGGTCACAGGATTCGTCACACCACCGGCATTGGTACATAAAGTTGAGTACGTCTCAAAATTCTTTTCCGCGCGAACGACTTGACTATCAGATTGTTTCGGCAGAACCCGGTTTTGCCGTTTTCCGCGTTCTGTAAAAGAACTGATCTAGGTGGCGCAATCTTCTATCGACTCCAAACATCTCCACAAAATGTGTCGCAGCGAATGAGCGAGTGGTGCGCGCTGCATACCTATTGGGTTGGGTTTGGGCGCTGCACGTCCTACATATGGCGCAAACAAGTGACGCAAGCGTGGGAGGAACGGGTTTTGCAACGCGCTAGGCGTGGAAAATAGGAACAATCAACGCGCGTAGACTGCATACATAGAAGGTCAGGTTACACAGTTACACAGTCAAGCTCGAAATCCACCATGGGAAGCGATGCAACAAAGCAACAAACTCAATTTAGCACTTGCATTTGGGCTACCGTAATCTTACAGTAACCCCCAATTGCCGTCACAGGTCCCGGCTGCGCCGGCGACGTTCTCTTCGTGCTCGACTCGACCAGTAGCGTGCGCGACGAGTGGGGTCGGCACAAGCGCTTCGCCCACGAGATCACCTCAAAGTTGGCAGTGGAAGCGGGCCAAAATGTGGGCGTCATCACCTTCTCCGGTCCGCGCAGACACTTCCTCAAGATCCCCATCGGCTCCATTCACGACAAGGAGGCGCTGCTGGCAAAAATCGACGGTTGGAGATCTTTTGTAGTCTGTTTACTTTCAATCTAGTGTACTTCAATATTAGCTTAATTCAAACTGGGTGAATTGATTTGTTCTTAGTTTAATGTTAAATTCAGCGTGGTTTAGTGCGATCAAAGTTATTTGTTTTATTTGATTCTAGTTAGTTCAATTCACTTCATTTTACCTTACTTCACTTTGATTTAATTTAATTTAATGCAATTCAACGTCATTTAATGCAATTTAATTTAATTTAGTTTGTCTGATCTGATTTACTTTAGTTTAATGTAATTTACTTGATATTATTTAAATTTAATTTAGTTTAATTTAATTTTATTTAATGTAATTTGATTTGATTTAGTTTAATTTTTTACTTTGATTTAATTAAACATAAATTAGCTTAATAACGTAACTAATTATACTTACTGAAATACAAATTAACTCTTCTTAATTTTAAATTTGATTAAATATATTCAATTTGGCTCTATTTGGAAATTTGTTTATCTTAACCTTCAACAAAACTCTATCGTAAACAGATCCAGTTAGCACGAAACACTCAATCGCGTCCAATTTCAGCTCTGCGCTTCATGAGCGGCGTAACCTTCGGCGGGGCGGCGCTGACTTTCGCTGCCGACAAAGGGATCGACGAACGGACGCCCGGAGGCAATCTTGCCGTCGTCATGGTCACAGATGGATTCATGGGCGATCTGGTGGCGGAACCCGCCAGAAGAATGCAGTCCATCAGCGGCGTCACCGTCTACGCCGTCGGATTGGCCGACAGGATCAATGAGTGGGTTACGGTAGTTAATCTACAGAAGTTGCATTGGTTCGCCTGGCGCTACAGTAACAACTTCAAAAGTAACCATGTGTAGGGAGGAACTGCAAGTGATCGCGGGCGACGAGTCGCGCGTGTTCATCGGTGCGTCCGCCTCGAGCGAGCTGCTGTCGGCCATCGGCAACTGCCCGCGAGCCGTCGCCACCACGAGAGTGCGCAGATCTCTAGACTTTTCCAAACCTTCCATTTGTAGCGCAAAGTGCTTGCTTTCTTTCTGCAGGCGGCTGCGACCACTACTCGCAGAGCCACGACGGCAAGAGTAACGACGGCCGCGGCCACGCGTGAAACCGCGACCACGCGAAGGGCCGTCGCGACCACGACACAGAGGGCAGCGACCACCACGCTTGGAACGACGACTACGCGAAGGCCGACGACCACAGTGAGAGGTGCGCGCTTTTGAAGGAAAGTACACTCAATTTGTGCTGCATCTACGATTCAAAGCGTTCAGAGGGCTGCCTCCTGGACGTGATGCTGGTGATCGACGCTTCCGGCAGTCTCGAGGGTCGCTTCGACAAGGAGATCGACCTCTCGAAGGAGATCGTCGAGCGTCTCACGGTGGGGCCCCACAACGCCAAAGTGGCAATGGTCAAGTACGCCGGACAAGGCAGGGCCTACGTCACCTTCGGACTCGAGTGGGTAGCTGTGGAGTGTATGATCAATAATCGACCAAATCGATTGAACGATACTGGCCGATATTGAATGAAAGTTGTGCGTCAGTGTGCTGTGCGGCATACCGTAAATCCTCTAGTAAGCCCCTCAACATCTTTTTACAAGGGGGTACTACTGGAGGGTGGTGGGGCATATTCGAGGACTATGGCTTATTAATTCAACAACTCTTCCAGTCATCAAATCTACAGAAAATGTACCAATACCATACTGACCAGTCCAGTACACATCCTAGACCTTACCGTGTACAAAAGACATGTTTATTACAAAGTTACTGTACATCGCTAAGGTAGAGGCACTATTGGGAGGCAGGGGCTTACTTGAGGGGAGTATTTATGTTGCCCAAACAAAGTTACTATGCATGTACCGTAGCTTTTACTTTCAGCACCTACGACAACAAGGAGGACGTCCTGGAAGCCATCGATGAGGCGACCTGGCTGGGAGGTAGTACCGACACAGCGGGAGCCATAGAGCTGGCGGACGAGGAAGTGACCAGCGCCAAGGGCGCCAGAATTGGTTCCGCCCAGCAGGTCTTCATCGTCTTCACAGACGGCTTCTCCTGGATCGACCCCAGGCCAGGTACAAGACGCCTAGATTCTCTACTAAATTGACATGGTTGCCCAAGCAGCGTTGGTACGGTAAAAGCCTACCGTGCCTATACTTAGTTGAAAATGACCGTTGCTGCATGGTGAAACAGAAGTTCCCAACCGGCTTTGGGCTCTCAACGGACCTTTCGTCAGGGTACCAACCAACACGAACCAACGATAACAATACCGGCAGTGTGGCCAACAGCATCGATAGCAACACAAGTTGATATCGTTATTGTTAGTGGCACATTGACGAAAGGCCCGTTGCGAGCCCGAAACCGGTTGGGAAGTTACTGTGTTTCACTCTGTGCCGAATCGGCCACCTTACGCAAGACAAATATGTATAATAGAGACGCACATCTTCTTATCATTCTGAACTTCTCGAATCTACCGTACCTACAGTACTCACTTACTTCTATTTCTCCAGCGGCGGCGTCTGTGCGCGACAAGGGCTACGAGGTCTACGCCGTGGGCATCGACGAGACGTCGTCGGCGGTGAATCGGAAGGAGCTGCTGGAGATCGCCGGCGACGAGAGCCGCGTCTTCACCGACGACACCATACGCGAGTTCTACGCCAAACTGGACCAGTTGACCAGCAGCTGCTGAGAATTGGAAGATTACTGTAACTCATTGGTGTGTGACCGTACTAAGTACATATACTCTTCCCCATTGCCTCGTCCGAACCCCTACAATTCTTAGAAGCCGGTCACCGTTCCTGCCACAATGCAGACAGGGTGCTTGCTGCGTGTTCCCACTTGTGTTTGCGCCTGTCTGTTGTGTCAGACTGCCAGTAGGATGACTGTGGTACGTGCATCCACTGCCTAAACAATCGTACTCTAATCCTGTGCGCGCTCGTGATAAGTTTTGACTACTGTAGCTATGTAGCTTCTCCATATGCTTCTTCACTGCCACGTCTAGCCCCGCGTCATGACTCGTAAGATGTGTGCAAAATGAACAACTTGTCTCTTCAATCCAACAAAACGTAATACACAGATCTTGACAAGACGGCATAGCACTCAATAGTCACCAGTATTATCGTGAGAATTATGCGCGGCGAGAACCCAAGTCAGATCACAGAACGCCTAGAAGTGCATAGATCGTCACGTATGAACGAACACCTAATCCTAGCCTGCGATACATACTTATAACGTATCCTAAGCCCCTTTCAACACCTCATACACTCGGAAGGTCTTATTCTCTAACACCAATCTAAAGTAGCGATCGTAGTCGGGGCCTCCGTGCCTGATTCTGTCGCAGAAGAGCGGTTGAGTAGCCGGCAGGAGCCCCTGCATAATCGGGCCGTTGGCAGTAGCCACTCCGTTGTCGAGGTCTATCAGGTCTGGCGTGCGACAGCCGTCGCTCGGTGCCAGGCAGATGCTGTCTTCTAGGATTATGTAGTTGGAGCCCTCAGAGAGGAGGATTTCGTGCACCTGCAATAATTTGAAAGAGTTTGGTAAGTCTATGACGGGAAATACCGTAAAAGCTCAAATAAGGTCCTATAGGGGGGATGGGTCGAAATAGTCTAGAGCTGATCTGAACTAGCTTCCGTAACGCCCAGTGTAGCGTAACTCCACTTCAATTCTTCGGAGGGGTTATTGAAATCGATGAGGGACCACACTAGACAATGAGTAGCTTATTAGGCGTCTTACGGTATTCCTCCAATTCCAAACAAGCGCAACCTTGTCCGGCGGCAGTCTTCCGTAGATCTCGTACAGGCGGCGCGTGCGCTTGCGCAGCCACGCATCTTCAAAATGCGGGTGGTTCGTCAGCGGTCGTCCAGTGCAGCACTTGACGCCAGCCAACAACTGCATACTGCCCGTGAAGACGGCTTTGCGATCCGTATTGGATTTGATCCACTTCATGAGTTGTACCGTGTCGGGATCCCAGAACTCCTGAAGGGAGGGATGGGTTACGGTATCTCGAAAGGCGACATTATGGAGTGCACGTTGGATTTGGAACTGGCTTCTGTAAGGCACGCACTCACATTGAAGCAGTCGACTCAATACGCTCGCGTTTGGATTACGGTACTTTGTACTATGTCGGCTTAGTCAAATAAAAACTTTAAACTTCACTTCAACAGCCCTATGACAAATCAGAAGCACAATAATGCCATTCTACTTTTCGGCGCACTTCGTAGCTTTGCGCACACTTCTAAGATACTCATTTTCGCGCTGTAACCAAGTGACGACGAAGCATATTGTCACCTTGAGATCCTCCATTTGGCGCCTGTACTCTGGAAGGTTGTACCACACCAGGTAGCTTACGAGAGCAGCTGTGAGAACGCCCTTGGTAGCAAGCCTGGAAAGCAGCGAGGCGCAATAGTTGGCGACGAAGTAGAAATTTTAAAAAAATCAGACTTTGTGTCAGCGGGTACTCACCTCAGATACTTGGAGTGCACTCTAAGCCTGTCGTAGCACCAATCTCCAGCCACCAGCCACCCACCCAGCACCGCCAAATGGGGGAACCAGAGGTACTTCATGCGCAGTGTGGTCACTGCCACCAAACCACATAGAATGGATTGAGCGCCTAGATAGACCACTGAAGGGCTACGGTTGTGGAAGAGGCTCTCCAGGCGTTTGATCAGAGGCTTGTGGTCTGACTTCTGATCCTGAAGCGTTAGAGATATTCTTAAAATAAACTCTCAAATATTTGTTTATTATCGAGTACAACTACCCCTTCTTCTATATAATTATAATTATAGTATCAAGTACTTATATACTCTTATAATAATTTAATTCAATTACTAATATGATTAAATCACTATTATGTTATAATAATATATTAACGTTACTGATATTACTAATATAACTATTGATATAATATTATGATACAATATTAGAATAATAATATGATAACTATTAATATAATATTAATACCATTAATAAAAAAATAAAATTAACTTAAATTATACCTTTTATCAAACCTTAAAACATAACTAAATCGTTAAAATTAAAATCAAATTAAAATGAATCAAAAAGTATAAAATAAAAACTAAATGTAATCTTAAATCAAACCTTCGCAAACAGCGTCTGCAACACGAATTTCCCCAGTGGAACCATGACCACGCAGCAGGCGACCAAATACAGAGGCAGAGAGCCAGAAATAGCCGTTCGCTTGAAGAAATCCGCGCCCAGAAACACGAAGGCCCCATGGCAGAGGTAGATTCTCGCTTCGAAGTCAGTGGGGCTGCTCAGGCCGAACTTCCCCAGCAGGAACTTGTAGATGTGCGTGTCGGCGTCCAGTCGCAAGAGGTACTTCGCCGATGAATTCAGAGCCAGCGTCAGAGCTCCAGTGAGAACCAAGTGGATTGTCAAGTGAACGACGCCTTTGGAGAGACCGGACACCTGGGAAGACCTGTGGAAAGTGAAGAGGGCAAGGCAGGCGGCGGGCACGAATGAGAGCACCAGGGAGCCTGGAAAGCAGATGATAATGCAAGGGAGGGATGGGGGAGGGAGGGAGGGAGGGTGGGAGGGGGGAGGGAGGGATGGAGGGAGGGAGGAATGCAGAAAACATCCCACTGACCCAAAATCATCTTCTGGCCAAACTGCAGCGCCCAGACGGCCAGTAGACTGGCCGCTTGAACCACAAGCAAAACTATAGCCTTTCTCCCAAGGTCCGCATCGATCAGACCCATTCCGAACAGCGACATCGCTTGCAGGACGAACACGAACTGATTGAACTGCCAGCAGACGGCGAACAGCGTACCGGCAGTAAAGATGAGACATAGCAGGCTGACACGTTTCACTGACAACCCAAATCTTGGCAAGTGCTTCCACAAATCTCCACTGCGATTGTCGTCCAAATATACCGCTACCCCAAGTATCTGCAGCCACAGAAAGGGCAGAGCGAAGGTTTCCCTGAGATTAACAATGAAGAAGACGCGAGTGGAATCGTCCAAATTGGCAGTGAACCAGGCGGCGGCTAACATAGCAGCCAGCCAATTTCCACTGATGTACCAAGCGACCAGAGCTACGATAGCCAAATAGAAACCGGTCAGGTAGAAGCAACTGTAGACGTAGAAAAAGATGGGTTTCATATACTGGTCCACGGACAATAGCTTGTAGACTACTGCCAGAAGCACCTGAATTCGATGGAAACGGTAATTATGAGGAGAAGATGGCAGTGCTACCGCTCCATTCGCTTGCGAATGGATTACGGTACTTCGCACTCTGTCGGTTTGTCCAGAAAACTTCGATCTTTGTAACTGGCCGTATTACATACACATGGTGAAATAAGTGCCAAACGGCGCAAATATCGGCTCCATCGACTATCATTGGCGATAGTCGTCTAAAATCGATAAACTGTAGTGGGCACTCCTCCACGTCATTTCTAGTACGATCTCACAAACCTCCTGATAGACGTTGAATCGCTCCAGAATATTGATCGTTCTCCCATGCTCCGTCTTATTATCAAGCATTAGATCTCGAATGCCCTTTCGAATCGATGTAGCTTTGACAAATTGCTTGTAATACGAGTAGTAGAGTCCAGACTCTGTGCGCAATGATATTTCCCTCTCAATCTCTTTGATGTTGGCGAACCAGAGCTGGTTGTCGTGCAGCGTCTTGACGTAGCTGTGAATTGCGTGTGTATAAATTTGTTTATTTTGGAAAATATAGAAGCTATTTCTCACAAAATTCTCTCACTTCGAAAACCACCATCCGAAGTAGGCGATAGCCAGAAGCCCAATAAGTATAAGCAGCGCGTGAGCTATCCCTGACAGCGACAAATCCTCCAATTTATAGGTGTCGAATTCAGCAAAACGCCTCTCGTATTCATCATCCAAACTGGTTTGATGTCGTGAACTTTTCTGTAGGGTACTGGCTGGATTTTGCTCCAGAAGCCTTTCGGCCACTGTTTGACGCGTCTTACCCTTGCGCTGGCGTACTTCGGCCATTGCTGCAGAGTTCTGAGCCTCTGACAGACGTGAATGTGTGTGTGCAAAGCTCTGTGTTAGACGGACGCATACGTGAATAGAACGAAACACGAATAGCCTTTCGCGTGAGAAGAATGATTGAATCAGGCGTTCGCTTCCATTGTCATCTGGCAACGTCTTTATTCTGAGTTTCTGTGACATGGCGGCGCCTGCACACAACACGTGTCAACATGAACAGAGACAGACGACGGACGCGCGGAGAATGTGTAACGACGGCGCGGTAATAACAACGCGAGATACACACACAAGTTTCGCGTAATACACAACGTGCGAACAAGTTGAGAGAACACCAGCATTTCAAGCAGTATTCACAGCGTTTTGTTCATTGACGACGACGCCTAATCGAAATTCGGTGCATAATTTCTCGGCGTACATAACGACCGCTTAGCAATACACTCAGTACCGTACGAACGCTGCGATAGAAGAGGCACCATTGACGCTCAAGTGTTGTTGCTTCGTCTCCTCACGAGACGATTGCCGGTTTCAAAATACACATTACCAAAATTTCTTTCGACACACCAAAGGGCCGACTAGTGACTGAGCTAGGTGGACCACCATAATAAAACAAGGACGCGCAGGGCGCACGAATTGGAACGAAACCTATTATGGGCGAGATAGCGGGAACACAAGATGTGAAATGCAGCGAGAAAACACATCATAGGGAGGGAAGGAAAGGAGGCAAGGTAGGTTAGAACGGTGAGAGACAGAGAGAGCTTACAACGCTCCGTTGCCTAACGAATACGACAAGAGAGGAATCGACAGAGACGGCAAAGCGGATACCATCTGCCGACGGGGAGTCGCCATCAGACGGCCTTACCATGAACGCGCGACGAGGAAGAACCAAACGACTGACGAGCTCTGCGCGCTATCACGTAGAGAGAGATACGCTCCAACCATTCCACTCAGTATATGATGGCGGCATAGTCGTCGGCGGCGAAGCTGCTCCGGGGCGCCGGCGAGGGGTCCTTGTGGCGGCGCAGGCGCCGATTGCGCGCCGCCCACCCCGCCTCCCGACTCAGGTGGACGCCCGATGCCGAGGGCGACACCGAAGCGAACTGAAGCGCTCGGTAAAAGTTGCGCTGCGCCCGAATGAACCAAGTTCCCACGGCACTCGATGGCAACAACTGAGCGGAACCCCAACAAAGGTCTCACGCCCCACCCACGACAAGCGGTCGGCTCCATCGGGTAGTGGCTTCTACCGGGCTTGCATTCCAGTCCACAAAACGTAGCAGCATCGTCAGCACCACAGAGTATAGTAGAGTCGGCCGCCGCGTTAGTCCACCAGAGAACCGAGGTGGGAGTACCACAGCAGCCAATATAATGACGTCTTCTCCAGTTCCAGCGGGAATCCACGGCAGAGCGCGACAACCAAGGAGTGAGTGCGTGTGTGTCCATGTAGTGTGCACTCCAACCCACTGCAACTCGTGTGCGCTCTCTGCGTGCGTCATCTCCTGCGCTCCACCTGCTGCTGCTGCTGTGCGCCGCCAGTGGAAGCTGCGCTCTGTTGCTGCTGCTGCTGCTGCTGTGGCGCCCTCTCCGTTCCAGACGTCAGAAGCGCGTCGAACTGATCGAACAGTAGCTGCCTTCCCTGCGAATCGCTGGTGGGTATCTGTAGACAGAGCGCCAGCGACTGCGCATCGAAGGTCTCGTCCAGGGCGAAGATGGCGCCGTGGACGCCGGATTCCCGCAGATGTTCGGCGTAATGCCCTAGGCCTGCCGAATCGACCCAGCGCATGACGCGCTCGCAGCTCCAGACCAGCACGTCTGAAGGATGGAGCGGGAATTGGTAAGAACGAGTGTACTGCGCTGACGCGCGTCATCTTAGTCTAGCAGAAGTCTACCCGTGTTGGAGCGCTCGGCGGACCTCCTCCTTTCCTCCAGCACCCTCCTGTCGTAGTTCAGCTTCTTGAGGCAAAGCACACCGTACTGAAGGCTGGCCCTGCAAAGGAAGAACGGAACGGAAAATGTGTCAGAACCACTCTTGACGCATGAGAAATCCGATGTTGGCTGGATACTGACTTGTCATATCGAAAAGGCATGGAAAGGAAATTACCTTCGTTTTGCAAATAACCGAGATCGGCAACACGGAAATTGCCCACTGAAATTCGCCATTGTTACGTTAACACGCAACACAAAACAACAGCATTCGCCCTGGGGGCATGCTCTGCCAAATCCGCCCCCTTTCAGCATCCATACTATCGGCGCCATTCGCGTCTTTCCAGTACCATCACCTGTGGAAGGAGTCGAGCATCTTGAGGTGGTTCCTGAAGTCCTTCTTGTGGAGGTGCTCCAGCATCCTGGCGTCCACCAGGCACTCCATGAACGCCGACCGGTACTGGGGAAGACCTGAGCACAGAATGACATCAGAATAGAAGCTTGGATGACGCGAATCGCCCAATGAATAACCTAGGGAGGGAAGCCACTCGTTGCCGATCCACTCGTGGTTCATGTCGCCGAAGGCGAGCGTCGTCCGCGCCGTCCGGGGAGCGGAAGGACTGGTCAGACTGACCATCTCCTGTGTGTGACAGATAGGGATACATGGTTTGGAGCGAAACGGTTCGAGTTCGCAAAACCACTAAGTTTTGTGGGCGAAACTTTGTCACTCAGGCGCCTGTTGGACCAATACATGGACACTAAACTTGGGGAAAAGTTAGATCGGCACGGGTCAACATATGAGGCAATCAAGAACCACCCTCAGATAGTAACTAAACGTTGAGCAAAGTAGGTACTACGCTTGGCTGATTCGGCTGAAATTCTACTAGCTTCTAGTCTGCATATCGGTCTACCTTTCCTGCAACTTTCGCCGTAATCGCCTGAGCTATTCACATTCCCGATCCGTCACACCAATATCACAACTTCATCCCCTCAAATCCACCTGTATGGCCAGCCTGAGCTTGAGCCTATGCAGGGGGTTGCCAATCCCAATCTCCCTCTGTATCTCCTGCTCGCTCAATGCAGACATGATGGCGCCGCTCTTGACATTGGCCCGACACGCCGCCACGTACCAGGCGGGCATACCGACCCACAATTCGAGCCAGGCGACTACGGTGGGTCCGTTCCACAGGGCGAAGGGGGTGCGCGCCTTCATGGCTTCCTCCAGCAGCTCGTGCCTGGATGGAACGGGGTGGGCAAGGAAGGTAGGAAAGGTAGTGTAAATAACAGTGGTAAGAACCCCCCCCCCCCCCCCCCCCCCCACCCACTGTCCCGCCACACACAGAACTTGCCACTCACAGTATCAATAGACCAAACATCAATCGCACTTCTATTTCGAAGCTCAATCGACCACAGACACAATCGGCAGCCATTCACTATCCCATTCATCCCGCTCGCTCACTCACTTCTTCTTCTTTCTGCGGTCGAAGTCCGGTTGCGCCAGGCCTGCTCTATTGGTGCCCGCCTGGCCCAGCGGGTAGGCTACCGTACCCCCTCCGGCGGGCTCTCCCACACTCGACATCTCGCTGTCTGAGAAGTAGCCCAGTCCGGAAGAATCCCCTGTCTTGTACAGAGCGCCCGCGGCGCCCACCGGGCTGTCTGGGGTCTGGGGCCCGGTCCCGGCGCCCTTTTTATCCTTCTTTCCGCCGAATATTCGTCCCAGACTCTTGAGACCCCCCGTGGAGGAGGAGCGCTTCTTCCCCAGAGGTCTGCCGCCGTTATGCAGTGGCTCCTGACTGTTGGAGGCGACGCTGGAGGCGGGACTCGAGGTCTG
Organism: Linhomoeus sp. GSCO2_2; assembly: GCA_030248115.1. Taxonomy (NCBI): domain Eukaryota; kingdom Metazoa; phylum Nematoda; class Chromadorea; order Monhysterida; family Linhomoeidae; genus Linhomoeus; species Linhomoeus sp. GSCO2_2. The sequence goes on along the minus strand of JASAMZ010012685.1, from coordinate 13,685 downwards.
CGGTAGCTGCTGTTGGCCTTGAATCGGCGCTTGCTGCTGCTGCTGCTGGTTGGGGTGGTGGTGGCCCGGGTGGACGCCCAGCATGGGCGGGCTGGTGGGCCAGCTGATGCTGAAATTTGGATGGAATTTTCCATTGTCCTACGCATTACTTTGTGAGTACACTCTTCATTCCCCAGCACGCGCCTAGGTCACAATCCACAGGTATCCTAATGAAACTCACAAACGCGCGCGTGAGGGCGACAAGCTTTCGCCGAAGCGCGCTGTAGCTGGCTCGCCTACGCTACAGTAGCTACCGTAACTACTCAACTACCATCTGGGGGCTTAATTCAAACCTTCCAGCAGAGCGAGGAGAACTATTCTCGCGTTTACGGTATTCTGGCGGTCGCAAGGCTATTATATAGACATAGTAGAGGGCACAGTAGCTGGGACACACATGAAACAAACTCAAAACCCACTCTGCGTGGTTCTGCATCGCCTGGGGCAGATTGACGGGCGCCGTGCCTTCGTGCCTGCTGCCCTCCAGCGCCTGCTTGACTCGTTCGAGGCGAAGCGAGCGCGAATTGGCACTGGGCTGAAGGGATATAAGTGGATGTCAAATCGGGCGGACAGACAGAAGGAAGGGGAAACCCCGCGCACGTTGGGCCCGTAATTATACTGGTCAAAGGGGGCGCCCTCCTGGTACTGCTGAGACCCGTTGGCTGGCAGCTGAAATTGCGACTTTCCGTATTTTAGGCCAGTTTCTAATCCATTCTACTTCAGCTACCGTATTGTATTTGGCGGGGGCAGCGCCGAGGTAGTTGGCGTTGACGTAGGCGTTGGGGTCGACGTGGTGGCTGGGACTCTGCCTGGGCGTCGAGTGCCCAGAGAGGGGAGGAGTGCCGCCCCCTACGACGTTGGCGTATGGCGAGGCCCGCCCGTACTTCACCTGCAATGTCCTTATGACTCACGGTGGATCTATGGCAGGCAATGGCATACAGGCCACTCATGGAATGCCAGCCTAGTGAGGCACACTGCTTGGTCAACGCGAGCAAGATATGTCCTCAGTGCATAACCTTCGCCCTGTCAACCATAACAGTGCTGCAAGTCAAGCTGGTTTGAATGAGAAAGTAACTTCGAACACGCCAAAGGAATTTGCCCTAAGGGCATGCCTTGCCCGCCATGATAACCCGAGTCATCACCGACACCAGTACACCAGGACTTCCCACGCTCCGAAGCTACCGACGCGCGTCCAATTCTCAGATTCTCAATCTCTCTTCAGTTGCTCTCCCACCCTCTGCTCGATCTCCTCCGCCATAGAATCCGCATTGAACCTCTCCTGTTCAATGACTCTGATCTCGTGGTTGATGGCGTCCAGCTGGTCTTGCAGCGCGTTCGCCAGCTGCTGCGCGTCGCCTCCATTTGATGGCCCGTTCATCAGGGAGCCACTTGCCGCTGCGGCTGCATAGGCTGCTTCGCCTGGGAATTGAAGTGTACACGCTGATTCCATAGCTATGGAAATGGAGTTGCTATGAAGAGAAACGCGTCTAATAACATAATCTGTCAATATGCGGCCATTAAACTACTGGAGTGGTGACACTGTAGTGACTACTGTACTGATTCTGCAGTGGTGACTACTCCAGCGATGGACTACTGTACAAACTGCTGCAGTTGTGACTACTGAACTGACTGCTGTAGTGGCGACTACAGTATTGACTACTGCAGTGACTACTGTCCTTACTCTACCGACTCTCGTATCCACTACTGCTACTCAGAAGCGTACCCATGGCGGCGCTCTCCGCAGCCAGGTTGACCGTGCTTCCACTGAAGGCCTGCTGTACATTGGCCAGCACATGGGCCTGCTGCAGCCTCTCCCACTCCTGCTCGTTGAGCGTCTGCACCTTCGCTTTCACTTCTGCGTCCCCTCCTCCCATTTGGCGCCCTTTCTGCGAGCGCAGAGAATGGTAGGGACCGGGAGGGGGTCCCACCGGGGTACCCGGAGGGTAGGGCGCCGGTGGCGCCACCTGGGAAGGGGGAGGGCCGCCGACCAGGGCCGGCGCCGCCAGCGTGTAGTCGCCGTTGGTCAGTCTGGGACATGGAAAAGTATGTATTCCCACATCTTGCAAGATAAAACGCGCACACCGACCGCAGTGGCGCCAACATCAGCTCCACGTTGGACTGACCGCTACAGGTGCCAAAACCATCTGCAGCCGATATTTTGCTCCCATCGAAGAACTACCGTAACCAGTTTCTCTTCGCTAGCTAACAGTGCTATCCCCCCAACCCCGCACAATTCCACTCCCCTCCCACCTGGCGTGATACTGGGCCGTCCTGGCCGCGTAGAGCTGGTTGCGCAGCGACTCCACCTCGTTCCTCAGCTGCTCATTATCCCTTAGGGTTCTATCTTTGAACCTTTCGGCTTGATCGAAACCCTTCTTGGTAGTATCCAATTCATGAGTGAGCCGATTCTTCTCTTCCAGCGCCTGCATGCGCTCCTTGAGATGCAATTGAAGTCGGTCGTTGGACTCGCTGAGAAGTTTGTCCACGGTGGCAGAGAGGCGCTGGTTGTGCTCCTCGTTCATGCGCTCGCGCTGCATCGCCTGAGGAAGGGAATGGAGCGGCGTATGGTTGTAAGAGTGACGCAAATTTCAACTACCCTTGAAATATGGCGAATACCAAGTCAAGAAACACAAAGACTATTTGTTTGGTGACGCTTATCTGCGCTTTTGAATGGTGACGAGTTTCTCAAGCTGCCGCGCCAAAAATTCGCCGATTAATTTTAATTTAAAAAGTCTCCTCTGCGATTGGAATACGGTACTTTGCACTGCCTCAGCTTGTTGAGAAAACCTTTGCACATGCACGTGAAACTAACCTGCTCTACCCACCAAGCATTCAGTCGCAAGCAACCATCCTTGTCGAGTCTACTCCTCAAAGTCAAATAGCTCCAACTTCAAAGCACCACCCACCCTCTCCAACTCGGCCTGTCTCTCCTGCAGCTGCCTCTCCAACCTCTGAACCCTCTCCTCTGCGGAGAGGTGCTTCTGCTCGGCGGCCGTCAGAGCTTCCATCCTCTGCTGCAGCTCTGCTTCGACGTTGGGAAGGGACTCGGCCTTCTTGAGCGATTGGGCGAGTTGCTGCTCCGCCAACTCCAGGCGCTCTTGCAGACTGTGCACCTTCTCCTCGTTCTGGAAAAAAGAATGGTAGAAGAGTAGATACAATGGATTGGAGTTGAGAATCAAAACATAGACCACATTTCGGAGCACTAGCGATACATATGGTGCGCGCGCTGGCAGAGCGGCGCTTCTCAATGAAGCTCCATGCAGCTCAATTTCATTCCTGATCTGCTTCATTCGAGAAGCGAATTTGCAATTGGATTACGGTACTTTGTATTGTGTCGGCATGCTCAAAAGTAAACTTTGAACTTTGAATGCGAGCATTGAGCTCGCTTTTGGATTCTCTACTATCCTTACCGCCGTCGCATCTTTCGCTCTCACCAAATTGCTTCGCGATATTTTCCGGCAAGCCTGTAGTTCAACACTCAGCTACAGTACACCACGCACCAGTCGAATGTTGGCGTCCTTGCTGGCCAGCTCGTGGTCCAGTCGCAGGTTGACGTCCTTGATGCAGGTGGCCTCCCGCTGGGCCGAGAGGTAGCGCTTCTCCAGCACCCCAATGCGCTCCTCCTGGTCGCCCTTCTGCGCTTGAGACTGAAAGGACCGAGTAGTCTGTGTGAAAAAATGCCACAAAATGCCACGCGCTAAAAATTCTGTCACTTCTTGCAGTTCCTGCTGCATTCGCTGGCACTCCTCCTTCGAGAGGACGAGCTCCTTCTGCGCGGAAGCCAGGGAGCTCTCCAAATCGGCCACCCTGTAAAACAAGACGCATCGTCTTGAATTCGAGAACCCAACAATCGATTTGTGCCATCCCACCGCTTGCCCAGCTCCTGTATCCTCTGGGAGCTGCTCTGAGCCTCCTTCTTCTGTTTCTCCAAGGATTCTTGTAGCTCCGCCACCCTCTCATTGGCGCTACTGGCGTCTCCGTTTACCGTCCCATTCGTCAGGCCGGAAACGGTGGCTTCCTGCTGGGAGGGCGGCTGGCGCCGTCGGCGCTCCTCATCCAGCGCCAGCTGCTGCTGCAGCTGCTCCAGCTTCGTGATCTGCTCCTTCAGGGAGCCGTTCTGCAACGACATGCAAGATGACCAGACACACAACCAGTTTGATACAGCCAGTTTGAAATAGAGAGTTCGACTCAAGATGTACGGTAGCTAGCGCAGTCAGTCAAACCAACCTCGTCGTTGGTGTGCTGCAGTTCGTCCTCCAGCGTCGCCACTCGCTCCATGGCCACCCTGAGCCTCTCGCGCACCTGTAACACGCATCCAATAGGCACTTGCAAGCCATGAAGTGCACCCACTCGGCTGGCACAAACAACCTTCTCATCCAGCGCCTTGTGGTGCTCGAAGAGGGATTTGAGCGCCTTGAGCACTTCTACTTCTGATGAGACGCCTGCTGGGCTCTGAGCCTGACGCTTGACCACTGTCATTCTCAGCGACCTCTCGTGACGCGAGACCAGGCACTCCAGGTGCTCCAGTAGAAGCTGGAGGGGGAATCGGCGGTTGCGACTCGGATCAAGAAGACAACTGCGCCACACAACTGCGCCAAGCAAACCAAAGCATCAAGTTTTGTAAAACTGCTGGTGAAAGATGTAGTTACGTGGCTAATATCCATCTGCAGCCGATACTCCAACCGACCGACTCTTCTAACCTTTCCACTTATCATAGAATCTAGCGTCAACAAATCTTTAGCCCATCCTGTACAAAATCGACAACACTGTCACGCTTACCCTGGTGTTGTTGCGCTCGGCCTTGAGCTCGACGATCTCCTCGTCCTTCTCGAGAATGCTCTCGCGCAGCTGGTTCAGCTCCTTCGTCAGCGCTTGGAACTCCTGAAGGCAAGCTTCCATTCGGGACAAGGGCGCGAGCGCGATCTCGTTATTAGGGCGGGCGTTCGTTCGCTCCTTCAGCTCTTTTTGCCTCTTTCAAACCATTTCTCGGCCTTCTAGCGCCGTCGTCGTTCGATCATGGGAAAAGGGTTTCTCCAGTCATACACGAGAGAGAGGAAGGCTTCGACATTCGCTCCCGCCGCCGTCGAACGGGCTATTGGCTCGGCTTTGGTTTCACAAACACGAAGGAGAAGACGCTATCTCTGCTCTCTCATTGCTGCCGGCTTCGGGTTGGCGCCCAGGCGCGAGGCGCGATTCCCCAGAGGTCACACGGCACATACATACGTCGAAATGACACAAGAGAAGAGCCACCACGCGAGGCGCTTTCAAGAAGGCCAAAAGGGGACCGGAACAAAAATTGGAACTGACACAAGAAGTCGCCGCGAACGCCTGCCGCTCTCTGGTGGTCGGTCGCCCTACCTTCGTTCATTCGAACCCCGTATGACTACATGCATGGAAAAGACAAACTCGCTGCACTTCTCGCACAGTTCACCTCCAGAAAGGCCTTGAGGCACTCCTTGCCGTGGTGCTTGAACAGGTCGATGCCGCGCTGGGCGCGCGGCACCATCCCGTTCATGTCTGACGTTGGGCGGCACTCTGTCCCGCGAAGAGTTGCAATCGACTTCTCTCTCTGTTTCTCTCGCACCGCTCCTCTATTTCCACTTTCACGCTCGGTGCTCTAGAGATCGAGAGAGATGAGAGAGAGAGCGACGCGCCACCCGGAAAGCTTATGATGTCGCCTCTCCACCCTCTCTAGTTATAGTGGAAGATCACGAAGCAAAGAGGGCGGCGGTCGGCGGCAAATCACACCAGTGGGGAGGGAGAGACGGAGCGAAGGAAGACGACTCTGGAGGAACGTGTCAAGCTTTCATCTCGACAAGACTGAGGGGAGATATGGAAGAAACACAAGGTCCAATGGAAAGCGGCGACGGACGGAAGGGGCTCTCGAGTCAAGCGTCAATGCTGGGGGATACTATGTTCTACACGCGATCTCGCACAGATTGGAGCTGCCTCCAAGAAGCGGGGGAACGACCACCGCATCGGCGCGTCGTCGAAACGCCAACTTGGTTCTACGCTCCGCGCCCTCGATTGCTCCCCTCGCCATGGAGACATACGGACCGCCATGGGAGGAGAGTCCGCTCGCCAGGCCGCCCACACGGGTCTGGCCATAAGTCAATTTAATTTTCCAATGGAGAGCAATGTCTCGCGCAGGCCGCGACGCTGACTTTTGAAAGCGGTTGGCCAACGCTGCTTCGAGGGACGAATAATCGCTTGGCAACCTCCTCTCCCTCTCCATCCACTTCCCTGTGTGACAGATGACAGGGCGGGGAAGAAGTAATGACAATCGTCGAAACAAAGCGATCTCCAAAGAAGGCCCGCTAACTCGCGGTTCAATTCGCGCGCTCTCGAGTCGGTAATTCGACCGTTGACGACTCGGAAGGAAGTCTCTACTACGCTGGGTCCACTACCCATCGTCGCCCCAGCGCCACACCTCTCTCCCTACTCTCAAAAGCGGATAGGCAAACAATATTGCTCCAGCTGGGTCGCCGGCCGAGGAAAAACCGAAAGGGAAAGAGATACCATTCTGGCTGGCGGCCGACGTCGTCGCCTCCTTCGTCCATTTCTCCAGCTCATAAACTCGGCCGAGAGCCCCCAACGACGATGGCGACGACGACAACGGCTCTCCTTCTCCTCCAGCGATGGCTCCAGCCGGGCGGGGCGACGAAGGCCCGCGCCGCGTGCATGTATCGAATGCGGCCGCTGATAATGGGAAGAAGACGGATGGCGGGCCAGGAGAGCATTCGTCGTCGTCGGCGACGACGGTCCTCGCTCAAGGCGCCGCCGTCTCCTCTTCCCCGCCCTTCGGCGCCCTCTTCCATCTCGCCGCCGCCGGCCAACGGGGAACCAAAGAGCGGGGAAATTGAGACAAAAAGAGCTGCGGCGGGCGCGCTCTCCCGCCTTCGACTGTGAAGCAGGGAGAAAACCTTTCTTCGCTGTTCGATTGGTGGAATCGAGCTACATAACGTCGACAAGAGAAATTGCGGTGGTAGAGGGAGAGGGGGCAAGAACAACGTTCGCGAAGCAACCTATAAACGATGACGGAAATTTCATTTCTGCTGGGTGGCCGAGGAAAACAACACTGTTAGCACCCCAGCGGGACTCCCCGTCTGATCAGACATTTATTGAAGGAAAAAGCGCCTTCATCTCCGGTCGTTTCAAACGGCGCCTCGCTTACACTCTCCAACTAACCATGGAAATGGGATGCGCCTTCGGTTTACCGACGAGCAAACCATGTGTCAGAGAATGCCAATCCCTCGAAATGACGAATCAGGTGCCCTGTGGAATGCAAATGTGACCAGCACGGAGCGTTCTCAAATGAGTGATTAGCCTTCCATTGCTGTGCGCGAGCGGTTCGTTCCTCGTCATCAGTGGCCCCGAATAGTTGACTGTTCGCGCCAAAAGATTTCCGGTCTGGTGCACAATCCCCAGTGCCCCTTTCTCCGAGGTATTTCGCCCCACGTTCGCAACCCCACTGCAATTGTCGCGGCCGCGCGCTTCGATCGTCATCGGCCAACTGTTGGCGCTGCGCCGCGAGCGCGCGCGCCGGCCAGCCGCCGTCGTCTCCTCGGGTAGCGCGCGAGTGCGAAGAACGACTATGCAGCGGCTCTCCTTCCTTCTGCGTAGGCTGGGTTAGGTATCTATTCGCTCGTTCAGCTTCTCTGCGCTCGCAGAATGCTTCCGAGACGTCTCTGGAAGTCTGTGCGTCTGTGTGTTGTGTGCGAGTCGCCGTCGTACGCCGTGTACACAACAACTCGGCCGCCAGCTGCACCCCAGCCATCCGACCCCCTTCGTCGAGAGTCAAAGCAAGACATTCCTTTCTCTCGTCTATGGCGCGAAAAACGACTGAGCCTCTTAGGCTTCTTCGCCTTCATTTGGGCATATACGCGAAACGGAACGTCTGCATCACAGTATCGTTCGACTGTGGTAACGGTCGAATGATTAGACGACCCACGCGAATGTCAACCCTACATGTTTTGAAGCGATAACATGATGAATCTCTGTTGTTGCCTTGTCGATGTGCGATGGAGCCTCAACTCGGCAAACACGCGTCCCCTCATTTTGCTGGGAACTCGAGTAGGCTTCAGACTCGCGCACAAGGCAACAGGGTCAATGAAATTGACAAACGGACGGCGGCGGCGCAGGTTCTATGTAATTGTGAAGGGGGATGAGTCAAGGTTCGGCGGCGACGGCGCGAGGCACAACGGGGGAGCCGAGCCGGTCCCTTTCAGTCTCCGTGACTAAAGAGTGTGTTGGGTGCACAGAGGCACATGGCGGAATGGGCGCCCTTTATCAGAGAAGCACTCTCGCCGCCGCCCACAAAGGTTAGCTGGCGAAGAAGTGACGACACTGCGAACGGGAAAAGGGGTGCAGCGCGACTCGCGAGGTTTGACTTCCTTTCGCCGAACAATTCACGCGCCGTGTACCCCCCTGCCCCCCGGGGCGCCGAAACGGCTCGTCTGCCTGCCGACTTCCAATGTTAACTCCACAGGCTGGCCGGACGCCCAGACGCGAACCGAACGGACAGAGGGAAGAATCAATAATGGCGTGTGTTTTACGATACTATTCCAGCGGCGCCGACGGGCCTGGACACCTTCCCCCTTCTTCCACCACTATTCCAAACATTTCACACGGGCGGCAACGAAACGAAGCCACACGCGAGTAGAGAACCGGGAAGGAAGGAGGAACCCAAAGGCCGAAGAAAGGAGGGCGTTCTGAAGCGGCGGCGCCCTTTTGTCAAGCGAGCGGCTGGCGCCAACATGACGAGCGACGCACCTAATCGGGCGGAAGAGAGGCCCAAAGCCACTCAGACGTCAATCGCGCCGGGCGGCGCCGCAGACACGTGAAGCACAAACCCGGAGTGAATGGGTGAGGCACCACTCAGCAGATCTCACACGTGGCAAAGCCGAATGACTGCAATCAGCCAGCCAATTCGGTCGAATTCCAACGTGCAATTGAACAGAATCGGCCGTCCACACGCAGACAGACAAACAAACAAGCCGACGATTGATCAGCTACAGTACTCCTTTCATAGATGTGGTTCAGAGCGCAATATCCAGTCTCTAACCTGAGGCACCGGTTGCATCTGGAGCTCAATCTGCCTCCTCAAAGAATCCTTCTCCTTCTCCGATTCTTTGAGCAGCTGATGAAATTCCTCCAGTCGACGGTCCTTCTCCTGTATCTGCTCCATGAGCTTGTCGCGGTGGTCCAACATGTTGACCATCAGCTGCTCGAACTTCGAGTTCTGGCCGCCGGCCACAACGTCTGAGAAAGAGGAGAATACTGTAGCGTTCAACTTGGGGGTTCGAACACGCAGTGATACGAAACTAGCTCGTAGTTATACGCAAACTACCACAGCTCGTCCAAAGACCAGAAGTTGGGTTCGAAACCACGACTACTACTGGGACTGAGATTCTGTTGTGGACAAGTGCAGATGGCGACTACGAGATGCAGTGGAGTGCAGATTCACATCAACTCCAGCAAGCGATCGGAGGCAGACGTAGTCACATTCATAGTTGCACCACTTAGCGCAGCGCAAATTCCACTCGAAGCGCCAGCAGGCGCAGACCTTCTCCTCCAGGCAGCGGCTGCTCGCCGTCGACGACGACGACGCCGTTCTCCGAGGTGGAAGCAGCGGCGGCAGCTGCAGCAGACATGGCGGCGACGGCTGCCGCCTGCTGCTGGTGGCGGTCGTTGGCCACCTCGCTGATGGTCGGCATGACAGCGATGCCCTGGTTCCACATTGCTACTGCTGCTTCTGCTTCCACACGCCTATTGAATCCTCATCGGGATCGGGACAGCGGCGCAATCTTCAATCCAGACTTCAGAATCCAGACGGACGCCGCTTGCTAGCGTTGGCTTCCTTTTCCAGTTGCCACAAGCTTCAAGTCAGGAATCGCGTCTTTGAGAACGCTACAGGAACTCTGGCCGGGCGGCGGGCGATGTCAACTGTGACCAATCCACCATCAAATGAGAGCAGCAAAAGTGGCGGCCAGGTTCCTTATATGCGTCCACGGTTAGAATTTGCAATCCAGAACCATCCTTGAGCGCCGCATTTAGCGATAGCCAATCCACAAATCCAAGATAACCCAGTAACCAAGGCCCAAGCAGTTCCTCAATCCAGGGAGCGGTAAAAAAGTCCAACAACGTCACCGTCTCTGATCAACGAAGGGTAAAACGAAGCGACACCTCCACTAATTCACCGCGCTAAGGAAAGTGTGAGACGGCGACCTGCGAACCGTCAATCCTCGTTCTGCAACCCACTGCTGCTCGCCGCTGTACAATGATCGAAGAGGCCGCAAATTGCTCGGACATCTGTCCAGCGAATCGACGAAAGCGTTCCTGTGCTGCAGGCGATTGCTCCTTTCGCAAATGTGACATCACAAGTGCAAGCAGCGACAAACACAAAGTAAGAACAAATCCGCAGAAAAGTTAGCAAAGCTTCAGCCTTCAGCAGAGGGGCAGACTACTTACGGGTTTCAGAATATTCACTAGAATTTGTTTCAAGAGGAATATCAAGCAATCTGCCTGCAAAGATGCTGTATAAACGTTTTACACTTTGATGCGTGGTCACTACATGGAGCCAAATTCAACCTACCGTATGCCAAACGTAAAATAGTTATTTCAGCAGTGGCGCCAATTTGAAATCCGCGACTACATATAAGTGTCCGATCGTACATATGGGGAGGGGGGTATCTATCACCGGGCTGAATCAGCCACCGTCGATGGAGGTCGTCGGCGAGATAGGCATCGCATCGAGTTTCCAAATCGAGACGCACTACTACTTGTGCGCTAACAGCGGCCGTCCGTCTTCGGCGCTTACGAACAATGATGGCAAGAATGTCTTCCAAATACGTCGGCGGCTTGGCCGCTTTTCGCTTCGTTTCCTATTGGCTGCTCGGATTCGGCGGCCAGTCGACCGAAGCGGTCGAATCAGGGGAAGCCGCAGCGCAGCAGGCGACACCGCCGGAGAACCTCTACACGATCGACGACACGGAAGGAATAGGACGAGTGTTCGACGGAATCGGAGCTATCAGCGGAGGAGGAGTCTCTAAATGAACACAAACTGACTTCGTACATGTCAATACCTACGTCGCGACCATATCACCTTTAGGCGACCAGCAAGCTGCTGGTGTCGTACGAGGAAGAAGTCAGGAACAAAATCTTGGACTTCCTCTTTATGGTTAGGAGCGTGAAACTGCTCACTACATACAGCAAGTAGACCCAGCTGTTTTGTTGCTTCCAGCCCAACTATGGCGCCTCGCTGCAAATCCTCAAAGTTGAGATCGGCGGCGACTCTCAAAGCACAGGTCGACGCGTGGTTCTTTGCACTCAGTCGGTTCGGTCGACGATGCAAACGGATACAGTACCTACCTACCAACATTTTGCACATGCTGCAGACGGCTCCGAAAGCTCGCACATGCACGAGGAGTGGGAGGAGAACTACGAGCGCGGTTACGAATGGTGGCTCATGAGGGAGGCGAAGACGGTCGTTTCCTATCCCATTTGGCTACTGTAACAATGGCTGACCAATGTAACTAAAGTCTGTCCAAGAAAAATCCAGACTGGGGTTTTTCATATAGATCCCTGGCATGACTTTGGCAAACCTAGACTTGGCATACATCATTCGATAGAGGAGGGCGAGCCGCGTCGGGGCGCCTGAAAATTTCGATAATCACGCAACACGCACAGAAATGAGCGCGCGTGGAAAAAAATTGACTTTTTCGGTCGAATTTTTTCGTTTTAAAACGTTTTAAAAAAACGCGGTCGAATTTTTTCGTTTTAATTGCAAATTGTACCTTATCATGTCCTTATTCAACCTGCCAAGTTTGGTTGCTCTAGCTGGTTCCGTTCAAAAGTTACAGCAATTCTCCCAACCCCTACTTTTTCAAATCCTTAAGAAATTTTGAAAAGCGCCGCAGAATTTCCACATTTCCCCATAATTTTCGCGTTAGCTAACCAAATTGGCTGATATTTTGTGGGTATGTGTAAAACACATGAGCACATGTTTTGCCGTAGGTTTTGACTCAAACGACAGCTCTGCGAACGAGCAGTGTGCCAGCAAAGTGAAATTTTTAAAATTTCACTAAAGTTGTCACTTCTTGCGCGTGCAACGCAACCATGAATTAAAACTTGTCCAATGTCTTTTTGCATGCTTGACACAGCCGCATGCCAAATATCAGCTTGAGCGGCTGCTCCAGTGAAATACTATGGTCGTAAGATTGGCCGCGAAGCGGCTCTCCCGAACGGCCACATTTTCGACAAAACTTCCATAGGCAATAACTCGTACTACGAATACCACACATCCACCGGCTACGCACCGCTGCATTGGCCATCTTGAACTCTACAAATTTTGTCTGAACCATGTTTGTCGAATTCCGCCAACACGCTGGAAAATTTTTGTTAAACGTCACAGCTGGTACATAATCGGCAGATTTCTGTACGCAGTGAGTACTGTAGCGCGGTCGTTCACAAAACCATTAAATTTGTAAAATTGGAAAGGAAGTCCATTATGTTAGCTCTCTTTTGGCACAAGAACGACATGTCTAGGTGCAGCGTAGCTCGAGCTATGCATGGTCGAATGCATTGCATCAGCGCCAAATGCCGTAGTCCAAGGTAGTAACTGTAGTCAGCAGCTCCACATCGATTCTACCAAATTGCTGTTCTTCGACGGATCATAGCTCGCGCTGCGCTGCACCTAGACAGGGCGTTCTTGTGTCAAAAGAGAGCTAACATAATGGGCTTCCTTTCCGAGTTCACAAGTTTGATGGTTGTGTACACGACCGCGCCATTTTACTCAGTGCGATCAGAAATCGGCCGATTTTGTAGCTGCGGTGACCTTTAATAGAAATTTTCTAGCGAGAGAGTCAGAATTCGACAAACATGGTTCAGACAAAATTTGTAGAGCTCAAGATGGCCAATGCAGCGGTGCATAGCCGGTGGTTGTGTGGTATTCGTAGTACGAGTTATTGCTTATGGAAGTTTTGTCGAAAATGTGGCCGTTTGGGAGGGCCGATTCGCGGCCAATCTTGCGACTATAGTTTTTCACTGGAGCAGCCGCTCGAGCTGATATTTGGCATGCGGCTGTGTCAAGCATGCAAAAAGACATTGGACAAGTTTTAATTTATAGTTGCGTTGCACGCGCAAGAAGTGACAACTTTCGTGAAATTTTGAAAAATTTCGCTTCGCTGACACACTGCTCGTTCGCAGAGCTGTCGTTTGAGTCGAAACCTATGGCAAAACATGTGCTCATGTGTTTTACACATACCCACAAAATATCAGCCAATTTGGTTAGCTAACGCGAAAATTATGGGGAAATGTGGAAATTTTGCGGCGCTTTTCAAAATTTCTTAAGGATTTGAAAAAGTAGGGGTTGGGAGAATTGCTGTAACTTTTGAACGGAACCAGCTAGAGCAGCCAAACTTGGCAGGTTGAATAAGGACATGATAAGATACAATTTGCAATAAAAACGAAAAAATTCGACCGCGTTTTGAAAAAGTCGATTTTTTTCCACGCGCGCTCATTTCTGTGCGTGTTGCGTAATTATCGAAATTTTCAGGCGCCCCGACGCGGCTTGCCCTCCTCTATCGAATGATGTATGCCAAGTCTAGGTTTGCCGAAGTCATGCCAGGGATCTATATGAAAAACCCCCA
>JASAMZ010012682.1:0-31055 GCA_030248115.1 Linhomoeus sp. GSCO2_2 | reverse complement strand
GTAATCAACGTTGTTTATTTGTTGTTTGGATGCACTGCTGATCCTCGAAGTCAGTGTATCTGGTTTTGGACCGACATTGCCAGTAATTTCAGACCGCAGTTCAGCAGGCCATCGACAACAAGCTGAAGAGTCTCATGGACCAGTTGGTAATCAACGTTGTTTATTTGTTGTTTGGATGCACTGCTAATCCTCGAAGTCAGTGTATCTGGTTTTGGACCGACATTGCCAGTAATTTCAGACCGCAGTTCAGCAGGCCATCGACAACAAGCTGAAGAGTCTCATGGACCAGTTGGTAATCAACGTTGTTTATTTGTTGTTTGGATGCACTGCTAATCCTCGAAGTCAGTGTATCTGGTTTTGGACCGACATTGCCAGTAATTTCAGACCGCAGTTCAGCAGGCCATCGACAACAAGCTGAAGAGTCTCATGGACCAGTTGGTAATCAACGTTGTTTATTTGTTGTTTGGATGCACTGCTGATCCTCGAAGTCAGTGTATCTGGTTTTGGACCGACATTGCCAGTAATTTCAGACCGCAGTTCAGCAGGCCATCGACAACAAGCTGAAGAGCGTCAAGGGCCAGTTGGTAGCTGCTTTGTGGATTTGTTGTTCAAGCTCGCGGGTGGATTTTTGACAGTGTCAATAATTTTAGACCTCAGTTAAGCAGTTGATTTTGGAAAAGCTGAAGACTCTCATGGGGCAGTTGGTAAGCAGTCTTCTGGAGTTGTTGTTTGGGTTTACTTGCGAACTTCTATAATGTGTTCAGACTAATTTTCATTAGGAGAAATGCGAGCCATTCGATAAACCGTAAATCTTCCAATAAGCGTTTTTTCGCCGCGCCTCAGCGCGGCGAGGTGTATATATACGGATGACAATGTCTGTCTGTCTGTCTGTCTGTCTGTCTGTCTGTCTGTGTGTTCGTGGCACCGAAGTAAAACATGTGACATATGTGGTCAAGTAGAGTCAAGGTCGCTGAGTATGGATCCAATGTCCGTTTCTGTTGCTAATTTCGCATTTTCGAGATATTCACAATTAAAATCCAAAAATGTCGAAAATCGACTTTTTCACCTGATGAGCTAGACGCGAAATTTCTCCAGAAATGGAAAGAGCACGGACCGCTGATAATTTGTAACACAAAAGAAAATTTTTGTCATGTGGAATTTTATAGAAATACGCAATTGTTTGTCAAAATTTCATAAATTGACAAAAATAGAACGTCATTTATTGACGAATGTGAATGAAGAATCTGAAAGGTCGTAAGCCAATAAGAATTTATGACATAGTTTTTCAGTTTTGAAACATTGCAATTTGGAGATATTTACAATTAAAATATGAAAATGTCAAAAATCGACTTTTTCACCTAATGAGCTAGCGGCGAAATTTCTTCAGAAATGGAAAGAGCATAGACCGCGGATAATTTGTAACACAAAAGAATTTTTTTAAATGTGGAATTTCATAGAAATATGCAATTGTTTGTCGAAATTTCATAAATTGACAAAAATAGAACGTCATTTATTGACGAATGTGAATGCAGAAACTGAAAGGTCGTAAGCCAGTGAGAATTTGTGACATAGTTTTTCAGTTTTGAAATATTGCAATTTAGAGATATTTACAATCAAAATATCAAAATGTCGAAAATCGACTTTATCGCCTGGTGGACTAGCGGCGAAATTTCTTCAGAAATGGAAAGAGCATAGACCGCGGATAATTTGTAACACAAACAAAATTGTTTGCAATTGTGGAATTTTATAGAAATGCGCCACAATTTGCCAAAATTCTACAAATTGACAAAAGCATCATAACGCAGAAATACGTACACCAAACGAAATTCCTGATAGAGAATGACTGCACCAAACAGTTGGCAAGTTTTTTGTTCGATGTGGTGAATTTTATCACGGGTATAAAACTTCAGATGAACGGCGTCGTATCATGCCGATACCATATAGCGAACGCGGCGATATCACTGAGCTTTAGATCAGCTGTACAGACAACCGTATCGTGGTAATGGCTGCACTTGAATTGTGGTACGCGTTTTCAAGATACCTTCTCTAGATACGGCTAATTATGCGAATGAAATTCACTATACTGTTCACCAAGATTTGGCAGACACAAAGCATAGGTTGAACTTTTTTCGCCGCGCCTCAGCGCGGCGAGGTGTATATATACGGATGACAATGTCTGTGTGTGTGTGTGTGTGTGTGTGTGTGTCTGTCCGTCCGCGCATCGAAATAAGATATGTGACATATGTGGTCAAGTAGAGTCAAGGTCGCTGAGTATGGAGCCGATGTCCGTTCCTGTTGCTAAATTCAAAAAAAAAAAAAATCGACTTTTTCGTCTGATGAGCTAGCCGCAAAATTTCTTCAGACAAGAAAAGGGCATGGACCATGGATGATTTGTAACACAAAAGAAATCTTTTGCAAATGTGAAATTTAGTACAAATACGCGATTGTTTGTCAAAATTCCATAAACTGACTAAAATAGAACGTCATTTATTGACGAATGTGAATGCAGAAATGGAAAGGTCGTATGTCAGTAAGAATTTGTGACATAGTTTTACAGGTTGGAAAAATTGCAATTTCGAGATATTCGCAATTAAAGTATGAAAATGTCGAAAATCGACTTTTACGCCTGATGTGAAATTTCGAATTCGAAAGCAGCAAAATTTCTTCAGAAATGGAAAGGGCATAGACCGCGGATAATTTGTACCACAAAAGAGTTTTTTTTGCAAACATGGAATTACTCAGAAATGCGCGATTATTTGTCAAAATTTCAAAAATTGACAAAATAGGACGTCATTTATTGACGAATATGAATGCAGAAATGGAAACGTCATACGTCAATAAGAATTTGTGATATAGCTTGACAGTTATGAAATATGGCAATTTGGAGGTATTTACAATTAAAATGTGAAAATGTCGAAAATCGACTTTTTCGCCTGATGGCCAAAAGAGCTGTTTATTGATGAACGTGAACGCGGAAATAGCAATGTCGTATGCCAAACACAGCAATTCGCGATGAAGAACAAGCTCACCAACCTTTTGGCAAGTTTTTTATTGGATTTGACGTTTTCACACAGGTAGGAAACATCAAATAAACGGCGTCGTATCATGCCGATACCATATAGCGAACGCGGCGATATCACTGAGCTTTAGATCAGCTGTACAGATAACCGTATCGTGTGGATGGCTGCACTTCGTATTAAGGTACACGTTCTCAAGACACTTTCTCCAGATGCGTCTAACGATGCGTACAAAGTTCACTGTACTGTTCACCAAAATTTGACAGACACAAAGCATAGGTTGAACTTTTTACACACACAGCTTGTTACACACACAGCTTGTTCGACGTCCCCATGTTTTCCAGGATGCTGCTGAGTCATGGACGTTTTCGTGAAAACGCTTATTGGAGGACTTTCGGTTGCCTTTTGGAAGAACCTAAATCCTCCAATAAGCACCCCTCCACCTCACTATCTCTGACTAGAGCTGATCATGTGGTTGGGATGGGCACTTTCTGGAGGATTTTTTCGCCCGCCCTCAGGCGGGCGACACCCTACGAGAGCTCGGCGTGTGTGCGTGCGTCCGTCTGTCTGTGCGTGCGTGCGTGCGTCCGTCACGCTCTCAGATCTCGGCGTTGGAAAGTCGTAGAGAGACGATCTTGGGCTCTACGGATAGGTCTCGACTCACTGATCATTAGTCATAACCGGTGTCGAGACTCAAAAATTTGAATTTCGCGAGTTACAGTAACCCGAAGGTCGAAAACGCAAAACGGCTCTAACTCACTCGTCTTACGTCGTAGAGTGGCAATCGACACGTCAGGTGAAAGCTCTCGACGTGTTCTTTCATGCGTCTGCAAAAGTATTTTAAATTACGCAAACACGCACCGCGAAAAACGCAATTTTCGGCATTTTGACGCTAAAATCGCTCTAACTCGCTCAACTCGCGTCGTAGAGAGACGGTCTCGAGCTTTTTGGATAGCTCCCGACTCACTGATCATTTGTTCTCCCATTGGTCGGAACTCAAAAGTTTGAAATTCGCGAGTTACAGTAGCTCGAAAGTGCAAATGCACAATACGGCCCTAACTCGCTCGTCTTACGTCGTAGAGCGGCAATCGACACGTCAGGTGAAAGCTCTCACGTGTTCTTTCATGCGGCTACAAAAGTTTGTTCAATTACGCAAACACGCAGCGCGGAAAACGCCATTCTCGGGATTTGACGCTAAGATCGCTCTAACTCGCTCAATTTGCGTCGTAGAGAGACGATCTCGAGCTTATCGGATAGCTCTCGACGCAATGATCATTTGTTCTACCATCGGTCGAAACTCAAAAGTTTGAATTTCGCGAGTTACAGTAACTCGAAAGTGCAAAAGCACAAAACGGCTCTAACTCGCTCGTCTTACGTCGTAGAGCCACAATCGACACGTCAGGTGAAAGCTCTCGGCGTGCTCTTTCATGCGGCAGTGACAAATTTTTCAATAACGCAAACACGCACCGCAGAATACGCCATTCTCAATATTTTAACACTAAGATCGCTCTTTGCTATATGCAGAAGTGCTACACGGTTTGATTGCTCGTAGTGCGCTCTTTTGTGCTCTGTCAATTGCTTGCCAAAGCTTTTACAAGTTTTTGTCACTTTTTTCGCCCGGCCTCAGCCGGGCGACACCCTAGGAGAGCTCGGCGTGCGTGCGTGCGTACGTACGTGCGTACGTACGTACGTACGTGCGTAACGCTCTTGGATCTCGGCGTTGGAAAGACGTAGAGAAACGATCTTGGGCTCTACGAATAGGTCTCGACTCAGTGATCATTCCGCTAAGAGAAGTCGAGATTCAAAAGTTTGAATTGCGCGCGCTACAGTAGCCCGAAGGTCAAAACGCAAAACGGCTCTAGCTCGCTCGTGTCACGTCGTAGAGGGGCAATCGACACGTCAGGTGAAAGCTCTCGACGCGTTCTTTCATGTGACTGCAAAAGTTCTTTTAATTACGCAAACACGCACCGCCGAAAACGCCATTCTCGACATTTTGACGCTAAAATCGTTCTAACTTGCTCAACTTGCGTCGTAGAGAGACAATCTCAAGGTCAGTGGATAGCTCTCGACTCGCTGATCATTTGTTCTCCCATTGGTCGAAACTCAAAAATTTGAATTTCGCGAGTTACAGTAACCCGAAGGTTTTAAACGCAAAACGGCTCTAACTCGTCTGTCTTGCGTCGTAGAGAGGTGATCTTGAGCACCTTGGATAGCTCTGGACTCATTGGTCATTTGTTCTCCCATTGATCGAAACTCAAAGTTTGAAATTCGCGAGTTACAGTAACCCAAATGTCCGAAAACGCAAAACGGCTCTAACTCGCTCGTCTTTCGTCGTAGAGCGGCGATCGACACGTCAGGTTAAAGCTCTCGACGTGTTCTTTCATGCGGCAGCAACAATTTTTAACATTACGCAAACACGCACCACGGGAAACGCCATTCTCGAGATTCGAACACTATAATCGCTCTAACTCGCTTGATTTGCGCCGTAGAGAGACGATCTCGAGATCAGTGGATAGCTCACGACTCACGGATTATTTGCAAAACTTGCTCTGTCATATGTTTGTCAAAACTTTGACAAGTTTTTGTCACTTTTTTTTAAGCGTTGCTCAAAAGAGGGATTTTCTTGCTCTAAAAACCAAATCCCGGGCGATATCAATATTGCTAAGCAATACCCTCTTGCGAAGGGGGAGCTCTTGAAGCGCAGCAATACGGGCGATGAACTCTCGCACTCTCTGCAGAAAGAACGCAACTCTATGCAATGTCAGTCAGAATACAAACTCAACTTTTTAATACCGGAGCTTGTTGGTACCGTGTCCCAAGTGAGTACGCTTTTGAGCGCGCCAAGCTTCGCTTCAGAACCTCATCCTCGTCAGTCTGGACGAGATGGTGATTGGTGTGGGCGCATGTAGCGGCAGGGTCAGGCTTTGCGCTGCGATGGGATCCGAATCGCTGTGCAGACGCCAGTCGGGATGCGTCTGGGATGCCAGTTCCAAGCCCAAGTGCAGTGGGACCCCGAAGACGACACAGTGCGACAACTTCCGGAGTGCCAGTCAGTGCAACTTGGCGGTTGGCTGCCAGTGGGGAGATGGCTCGTTGGGGGTGAGAGCACCCTTGCGGTTGTGTTCCTTTGGAGTTCACAATAGAACACAGAAAAGCTTCTCTTCAGGCTAACGTGCGGATGGTCAAGGACTCTCAGGTGAGCTGACTGGTCTTTTCGATGTACCTAATTTTTTCGCCGCGCCTCAGCGCGGCGAGGTGTATATATACGGATGACAATGTCTGTCTGTCTGTCTGTCTGTGTGTCCGTCCGTCCGTCCGTCCGTCCGTGGCACCGAAGTAAAATAGGTGACATATGTGGTCAAGTAGAGTCGAGGTCGCTGAGTACGGATCCGGTGTCCGTTTGTGTTGCTAATTTCGCATTTTCGAGATATTCGCAATTAAAATTCGAAAATGTCGAAAATCGACTTTTTCGTCTGATGCGCTAGCCGCGAAATTTCTTCAGAAATGGAAGGAGCATAGACCGCGGATAATTTGTACCACAAAAGAAATTTTTGCAAATGTGGAATTTAATAGAAATACGCGATTATTTGTCAAAATTGCATAAATTGACTAAAATACAACGTCGTTTATTGACAAATTTGAATGCAGAAATGGAAAGGTCGTGTGCCAATAAGGATTTGTGACACAGTTTTTCAGTTTTTTAAAATTGCAATTTCGAGATATTTTCAATCCAAATATGAAAATGTCGAAAATCGACTTTTTCACCTGATGATATAGTGGCGAAATTTCTTCAGAAATGGAAGGAGCATGGACTGCGGATAATTTGTAATGCAAGAGAAATTTTTTGCAAATATGGAATTTAATAGAAATACGTGATTATTTTTCAAAATTCCATAAATCAACAAAAATAGAACGTCGTTTTTTGACGAATTTGAACGCGGAAATGGTAAGGCCGTATGCCAATAAGAATTTGTGACATAGGTTTACATTTTCAATAAATTCCAATTTCGAGATATTTGAATTAAAATTTCAAATAAATGTCAAAATCGAGATTTTCGTCTAATGGCCAGAACAGCTGTTTATTGATGATAACGATGAATGTGCACTCCGAAACAGAAATGCGTACGCTGAACACAGGAATTCGCTCGCACCAAACTTTTGGCAAGTTTTTTGTTGGATGTGGCGTTTTCACACAGGTAGGAAACATCAAATAAACGGCGTCGTATCATGCCGATAACATATAGCGAACGCTCAGATCACTGAGCGTCAGATCAGCTGTACAGACAACCGTATCGTGGGGATAGCTGCACTTGGCATTAAGGTACAAGTTCTCAAGACACTTTCTCCAGATGCGGCTAACGACGTGTACAAAGTTCACTATACTGTTCACCAACATTTGACAGACACAAAGTATAGGTTGAACTTTTTACACACACAGCTTGTTCAATATTGTTTTGTTCTTTTGTTTCTATTCGTCCGCATAATCACGTGGATTATTTGAGTGTAGTTTATTCTGTTCCTACAAATTGTTCATGCTATTGTTAGCAATGTATGAATACGACGTGTACCAATCACTTACAAACTGTTAGACTCAATTTGTTCACAAGAACAATTAAGAGGGCAGATCGTCGTGCGTAACAACTGGACAAAAGAAATAGGTAGCTTAGCGCTTGCGCCAAAGGTTTAGCTTGCATCAAGTTAGCTTTTGCTTCAAGGTAACCGAAAACTCTCCATTAAGAGCCCCTCCCACTTCCCTACCTACAGTAGTGCCTTCGTGGTCATGGCCAGTAGGGGGCGCTTATTGGAGGAATTACGGAAACTCTTCAGGAGCTAATCCTCGTCAGTCTGGAGGAGATGGTGATCGGCGAGGGACGCTGCAGCGGCGCAGTTAGCCCCTGCAGCAGGCTGAGTCCCGAGGCGCGCTGCAGGCGCCAGCCTGGATGCATCTGGGAGAGGAACAACTGCAGGGGGACGCCAGATGCGAAGCACTGCGACCACTTCCTCAGCGCCAGCCGGTGCAAGCGCGTGATTGGCTGCCAGTGGGGAGGTGGAGGCTCTCTGAAGGTGAAAAGCTTTTCTTTGAAAGCGGCTTTGAAATTGAAAATGCAACGAGAACACTTCTCTTTATAGGCCGACGTGGAGATGATCAAGAACACTCAGGTATTGGGGTCCATTGAGGATTACACAAAGAAGTCGGGGCGCACACTCTTGCTTGGGGAGGGGGGGGGGGGGGGGGGGGAGGGGATCTGGTAGTGCGGAAGGGCGGGAAAACCAATGCCTCATGCGAAAGATGAAACTTTTGGAACCACATGATAGAATGGCTCGCTGGCAGGCGGTCGCTCTGCAATCGCTGGACTCGGCGGTGATTGGCTGCGACGGCGGCAGCGGGGCCTGCAGTGGCCAACCCAAGACGTGCTTCGACGGAGAGCTGGCGGCGAATCGAGGCCTGTGCATGCGCCAGCCCGGCTGCGAGTGGAATGCGGGCAATGGCCATTGCGAAGGCAGCGTCATGCACATGGACTGCGCCTTCGCCAAACCCAGCGAGTGCAACAGGGTGCTGGGCTGCCAGTGGGGAGGTGGAGGCTCTCTGGGGGTGAACAGCTTTCGTTGGGAATCAGCTTAGAAATTGGAAATACAACATGTAACATGCTTCTCTTTAGGCCAACGTCCAGATGATCAAGAACTCTCAGGTATGGTGGGCGGAGGCGGGGGGAGGAAGAGACATTTTGACGCAGAAGTGCTTTGGAAGCCGGGGCACAAACTCTTACTAGAAGGGAGGGGGTGGGGATGGGGTGGACTGGGGTGGGGAGGTGGTTGAGGGTGGGATGGTGGTTGGAGAGGGGGGGGGTTGATCCCGTAGAGCCGAAGAGCGAGAATGCCAATTCCTCTCACACGCTCTACAAAAGATCGAAACTTTTAAACCACAGATTAGAAGCAACTTACATCTACATTACTATGCCAAAGAGGCCTTTTGTCCGTCTGAGTACGCTTGCCTTCCTAGCACTTCGCCACGCGACGCTTCAGCATGCGCCTGCCTCGCTAGCACTTCGCCACGCGACGCTTCAGCACGCGCGCGCTAGGAAGCCAGCAGGACGCCAGCGGCGTCCCGCAGAGAAGCTCGCTCGCTTCGATCGATCGAGCGCAGAAAATCAATCCCTGCACGGCCAGCGTCGCCTGTTGCTGCCTGCCTTCAACGCAGGCTTTGCCTGAACAGTACGGCAATGCACGGTAGCAGAGCCTTGCAAAAGCGAACAGTGCGGCAGTGCGCGGTACCAGCAGAGAACTCGCAACAGGACAGATTTTGCAACAGGACAAATCTTGCAACAGGACAGATCTTGCAACCGGACAGATCTTGCAACAGGACAGACCCTGCAACAGGACAGATCTTGTAACAGGACAGATTTTACAACAGGACAAATCTTGCAACAGGACAGATCTTGCAACAGGACAGACGTGGCAACAGGATGGTCGCGCGAGGCGACCAGCGCCATTGGCTCGCAACAGGACAGACCTGCAACAGGACAGATTTTGCAACAGGACACATCTTGCAACAGGACAGATCGTGCAACAGGACAGACCTTGCAACAGGGCAGATTTTGCAACAGGACAAATCTTGCAACAGGACAGATTTTGCAACAGGACAGATCTTGCAACAGGACAGATTTTGCAACAGGACAAATCTTGCAACAGGACAGACCTTACAACAGGACAAATCTTGCAACAGGACAGACCCTGCAACAGGACAGATCTTTCAACAGGACAGATCTTTCAACAGGACAGACCTTGCAACAGGAGAGACCTTGCAACAGGACAGACCTTGCAACAGGACAGGCCTTGCAACAGGACATACCCTGCAATAGGACAGACCCTTCAACAGGACAAATCTTGCAACAGGTCAGACCTTGACAATGAACAGGACGGACGTTGCGGCGCGCGTGCGAGGCGACCAGCGCCGTTGGCTCACAACAGGACAGACCTTGCAACGGACAGACCTTGAACAGGACAGATCATGCAACAGGACATTACGGCCATTGACGACTACATTCCATGCTATTCAGATCTCAGGAATTCTTCTGCAACAGGAAGGAACGGCTAGTGTTATATATTGTTGTATGTTGTTCATTATGGTTGTAATAACACGCATCTTTCTATGTGATGTGATCATTCACGTCCATAGTTCAGGGTTTTTTTTAAAGTGAGGGGACGGGAGCTCGAATAACTTTGGCCCCGGTTAGCCGATTTTGATGAAACTTAAGACAGTATAAACTTAATATCTACCATAGCGCGTGTTAAAATTTTACCCAAATCGGGCATGCGTAGCGGCTACGCTAGCGCGTCGAAGGCCTACTCTTTTCGGGCCGCCGAAGGTGGGCGCCGTCCTGGTGAAGGCGCCCTTGCTTATGCTGAGCACAGTGACGCAAAATATGCAATCTTTTAACCAAACTGAACAATAATGAAGCAGGAAGCGCTAGCCAAACCCGCACTTTTGTCGAGAGATTACATATTTAGCGTCACAGTGTTCAGCGTAGTAGTTTTATCCCGGAGGGCCAACACCTAAAGACCCCATGCTGCGAGGCTGGAAACGTATGTGGGCTCCTCCCCTCCACAATGCCGGGATAGCCGCCTTCCGCCTAGCGCTCTTTGTCGGCTCCGTCTAGACAGCCCAAGCAGAGAGGCGCGAACGCGCCTTTTCCCTTTCCCCCTTTTGCCCCGCTGGGTAGACAACAAGGAGGGAGTGCACTACGGAAAGATCGCCCTAGGCGATAAGCGCCGAGCAATCTTTTGAATCGGGAGGCTAAACTCTTCGTGTCACTCCAAAAGAACAGAATAGGCTAAGCCGACATTTGGCGCGATTCTGGGCGAATGCTGTCCAAGTTGCAGTCTGCGAATGCCACTCCTTGAGACTCAATGATTAGAGCGTCGCCGTTTTAGCCGTAAAACAAGGCCTTCATTTGGTCGGTCGAGACGAGCGTCGAACGGGCCGCCGCTCGATTCGTTTGAGAGAGTTGGACGTAATGCGCGGCCTCCGCGGAATAGGCGAGCGCCGTCGCAAAGCTAAGAGAGCGCCGCTCAAAAGGCGGCTTCTCATTCCATTCGCGTAAGCGGCCGTTAAGACAGGAGCGAACGAGCGAGCCATTCGGAATCGCTGGCAAGTTGCTACGCGCCGCGAAAGACAGAAAGGTTGGTTGAGCGCCAGAAGCGTTGCTTATACATCCAGTAACAAACCCTAAAGCTTCGCTCGCGATGCGCCCTCTGCATTGCGATCGCTCTGAGATCGGTACCGGAAGCCGCGCCGACGAACGAAACGCGGCGATACGCAACCTAACGTAGAGGCGAACTTTCTTAGCGTTAAGCAACAGTTGACTTAACCGGCGCGCGGGTTAGCGAACCGTCTTCTTAACTGTGTCGGAGTTGCTCAACGGTTGACTTAACCGGCCTGTCGGTAGGGGAACCGTCTTTAGCAGTGTTGTGGGTTACTCAACAGTTGACTTAACCAGCCCGTTTGCAGGAGAACCATTCCCAACAGGGTCAAAGGTTAAGGCCAGTGCTAAATATAGTCTGGTAGTCATGGCAACCATGTCACTATATAAGAGCTGGCAATGTGCGATTCCCTGCCAGTTCAACATTGACCTGCTAGACTTTTCGTTTTCGCTGATTGGCCCCTCAACGCTGCAGCTGTCAGGCCTTTTGCAACATGAACAAGTGTGAAACCTGCGATCAAACATTTGCAACCAAGCAAAGCCTTCAGAGGCACGAGAAGAGGTTTCACTGGGAAGATGACGAATCGAGCGACAATGAAGACGGTGAAGACACAGACGAGGGCGAAGACGTTGAGGACGATGAAACCGGTGAGGTTGAAACCATTACGCAAGTTATGATGGACGCTATCAAGGATATGGACGATGTACAGTCCGCTCAAGACATCCTCAACAACTACCAACAAGTTCACGACAACTTCAGAGAAGTGGTAATGATTGGTGCTTATCCAAACACGCACTGTTGTATCTTTTACAACTGGACGCATCAGGTCACCGACATCATCGACAAGGCGGACAGCTTGCGAGAGACAAGCTTCTACAAGTCCTTTGAGAAGACGATGAAACAGAAAGGAGACACTGTCGACGACGAGGATGAAGTGAACGAGGCTGCTTGGAATGATCGCAAGTACCAGTTGTTCAGCTTCGTGAAGAAGAATATGGAAGCCATTGATGAAGCGATGGGCAGTGATAGTGATGAAGACGAACAAGACTGACATACCAACGCTAATTCTCTGTTCTCTGTGCTGTTGTTGTGCGTCCAATCTCTGAATCAGTGGTTGGATTCTGCACTGTGATGTGTTTCACAAGATTGCCATTGGGGTGTTCAAAATCTGACATCTATTGTGACAGGAACTGTTGAGTAACCCCAACACTGCTAAGCCTACCGACGGGCCGGTTAAGTCAACGGTTGAGCAACTCGGGCATTGTTAGGGAGACGGTTCGCTAACCCGCGTGCCGGTTAAGTCAACTGTTGCTTAACGTTAAGAAAGTTGGCCGCTACGTTAGGTTGCGCATCGCCGCGTTTCGTTCGTCGGCGCGACTTCCGGTACCGTTCTCAGAGCGATCGCAATGCAGAGGGCGCATCGCGAGCGAAGCTTCAGGGTTTGTTACTGGATGTATAAACAACGCTTCTGGCGCTCAACCAACCTGTCTGCCTGTCGCGGCGCGTAGCAACTTGCCAGCGATTCCAAAAGGCTCGCTCGTTCGCTCCTGTCTTAATAGCGCTTACGCGAATGGGATGAGAAGCCGCCTTTCGAAGGAGCGGCGCTCTCTTAGCTTTGCGACGGCGCTCGCCTATTCCGCGGAGGCCGCGCATTACGTCCAACTCTCTCAAACGAATCGAGCGGCGGCCCGTTCGACGCTCGTCTCGACCGACCAAATGAAGGTCTTGTTTTACGGCTAAAACGGCGACGCTCTAATCATTGAGTCTCAAGGAGTGGCATTCGCAGACTGCAACTTGGACAGCATTCGCCCAGAATCGCGCCAAATGTCGGCTTAGCCTATTCTGTTCTTTTGGAGTGACACGAAGAGTTTAGCCTCCCGATTCAAAAGATTGCTCGGCGCTTATCGCCTAGGGCGATCTTTCCGTAGTGCACTCCCTCCTTGTTGTCTACCCAGCGGGGCAAAAGGGGGAAAGGGAAAAGGCGCGTTCGCGCCTCTCTGCTTGGGCTGTCTAGACGGAGCCGACAAAGAGCGCTAGGCGGAAGGCGGCTATCCCGGCATTGTGGAGGGGAGGAGCCCACATACGTTTCCAGCCTCGCAGCATGGGGTCTTTAGGAGTTGGCCCTCCGGGATAAAACTACTAGCGTAAGCAAGGGCGCCACCACCCAGGACGGCGGCCATCTTCAGCGGCCCGAGAAGAGTGTCCCTTCGTTAACGCGCTAGCGTAGGCGCTACGCATGCCCGATTTGGGTAAAATTTTAACACGCGCTACGGTAGATATTGAATTTATACTGTTTTAAGTTTCATCAAAATTGGCTGACCGGGGCCAAAGTTATTCGAGCTCCTGACCCCTCAGTTTAAAAAGAAAACCCCGTAAAAAAAATTTTTTTTTGGTTACAGGTGGCAGGTCCGTCCGTTAATATGGACATCTGTGGACTGTTGCCTTGCCATTTCTGGATAAGTCCTGCAGAGTGCGTTTGTCAAAGGTCTGCACTTTCTCTACCTGGCACAGGCGGTCACTCTGCAATCGCTGGACTCGGTGGTGATTGGCTGCGGCGGAAGCAACGGGGCGTGCAGCGGCCAGCCCAAGCCCTGTTTCGACCTGACGAATCGAGGCCTGTGCGCGCGCCAGACGGGCTGCATGTGGAATGCGGCCATGGGTCAGTGCGAAGGCAGTACCATGCATGCGGATTGCGCACTCGCCAAGCCAAGCGACTGTAACAGAGTGCTAGGCTGCCAGTGGGGAGGTGGACCACCTCTGGGGGTGAGGAGAAAGAATTGACTTCAACTTTGGCTGACTGTGAAGTTTCCAGTGATGAGGAAGCCCCCCCCCCCCTTTCTTTGAGCATGTAAGAGGGTGATGTGACGTTGGTTGCAATGCAATTAAACGCACTTGAAGCATGTAGCTTTACAAATAAACTGTTTGATGGATGGATGCCAATGGGAGGGTTTGATAAATTTGTTGGTGTGTTCCTTCAACCGTTCTGCCCACCCCCCCCCCCCCCCCCAGCCCAAACACCACCGCACAACCCCCCCCCCCTCTCCCCCTCTACTAATGATGTCTGTAAAACCGCCACCAACTCACTTGGGGAAGTGGATACTCATACAACGACCATTGTAGAGTCTAATCCTGGTCACCCTGGACGAGATGGTGATCGGCGATGGCGGCTGCAACGGTCAAGTCAGCCGCTGCAGAAGTCTCAAGGTCGAAGCGCAGTGCAGGCGCCAGTCTGGATGCATCTGGAACCGCGGGCGGTGCAGTGGGTCGCCTAAGGATAAGACGTGCGTCAGATTCCTCAGCGCCAGTCAGTGCAACCTGGTGATCGGCTGCAAGTGGGGAGACGGAAGCTCCATTGGGGTGAGCACGCTTACAGTCCGTTTCCGTACTTAGTGTACTTTTGAAATTCAACATGAACGCCTCGCCTCTCTTCAGGCCAACGTAAGAATGATCAAGGGCTCCCAGACGCCCTGATGTGCTGCTGATACCAAACGGAGTCATAGTAAGCTTCCAAGGACTGGGAAACTGGGCCCAGCCAAGACAACTGCAACGTGAAATTTAGGTTTGTGGGCGTCGTCCGTACTTCGTAGTAGAGCACACAGTGCGTATAGTAATTTGTTTGCTGAGCTTGTGCGCAACGGAGCGATGATTCTGCCGTTTTAACTAATTATAGGAATTGATTGGTTGGCCTTCTGTGCTGATTCGAGTGTTATTGCAACGCTGTTACAAAGCAACGCACGCGCTTGTTACGCTGTCAATAACGCCCCATGTATTGTACAACTCTGGATATAAAGTGCCTAATCGAACTCGTGCGAATCAATCCATGCGACCATCGGAGCAGTAGGTAATTCAAACAGAGTCCAGAATGCGCAGAAATGGTCTTTCGAATCGCGCAATCAGCAATACCGTAGCCGATTAGTTTCGGGCGAAACGAGTTTTTCAATGTGTTTCTCAAGGGCGAAACTAATTGGAGCCCCTAAACTCTTTGGAGGCCCGAAACTATTATTTCAACCCTTCGTTCACTGGCAAATTGTAATAGAAATGCCAACGAAAACTCTAGTACCAATAGAATATACGATCCAAAACATTGATAGATGCACAGTTTCTGTTGGATAAGCTTGATTTGTCTGCTGCTAACGCGAAATAACATTCTAATTGAGCTATTTCTACATCTCAGTAACGCTTTACACGCAAAACGACAGTTTTGTGGGGAAACTATTTGGAGACCCGAAACTAATAATTCAATGTGCCTCTCAGGGGCTAAACTAATTGGAGACACGAAACTATTAGGAGAGCGAAACTAATCGGCACTTTACGGTATGCGCTACGATTACACTCAACGTTGACGATGGACGATTCTTCTATGCAACCAGGCCACTGTATGGCATCATTGTAGGCAGCTGCTGCATCTTCTTACAAACAAAATCTGGCAGCTCTTAAGGAACATCAAGCGTCGCCACCACTATTACACAAACTGCTATTCGGGTTCGGCGCGCTTGGTAGGTAAGGCACGTGCGGTTTGCAGCCCGTGGAACGCCGTTGCAACAGATCGACACTCGACTGTTGTGATAGTGCAGCGGGTTGCAATCGGTTAGTTTGCAGTCTACACTGCTGAAGGCAGAAATGTACCCGTAGTTTGCGTGACGCGACTGGTCAAAGGAGGTTTCTGCGACGAACTGAATCGTTATCTGGGTTATGCGCGAGAGAGAGTGTCTTCAAATTGCCCACAAAGCAGGCAGCTGCGTCCACTGATTTGACACAATAGTGTTTGTTGTTTGTCGCTTTTGCCGCTTACATGTACAGTACATCATGCTCCGTTCGCGTTCTGTTTCCCCGCTCCCAAGCGGCGCGATCCTTTGACATTTCTAGGTACCCAAAAGTATACTTGGTGATTGACTACTACTTGAGGCGAAGCTACATCAACTGTATCGAATGCAGGCGACAGAGTTCTAGCGTAGCTCATTATAACCACTGGCGGCGTTGCAGACTCCCTTAGAGCGAAAATGAAATCCATTCTCACTCTACTGGCCGTCGCTGCAGTGGCGTCACTGGCTGAGATTCTCTGGTGCGAAGACGTCTGCAAGGACTACCACGAGTGTCGAGTAGAGCTGAAGCAGCGAGGGGAGAGCTTCACGCACTCTTCCTGCAGGCAAGTCGTCTGTTTGTTGTGTTGACGAGTTCTCGAGCTACCGTAACCTTCCAATCGATAGCATACTCTTTTTGAGCCGAATTTACACGACATATTCGCATAGCGTGCATATGCAAAGAGGCATGCCTTACATGCCCCATATCGACACTCGTCCTTTCCAACTTCCGCTGACCTCGCTATTATGATATAATTACTAAAAGCTACCGTACACACACTGCAGGCACAAGGTGAAAGGCGAGAAGGCGGCCTGCCTTCTAGGGCCCTGCAGCACCTACTCTGGTCTGAAGCTGCAAACAGACTTTTGTGAGGTGACACTGGAGAATTACGCCGGTTGTTACAAATGCTGAATAGGCTTGGGAGATAGAGTGTTGAGAAATAGTCAAAGTTTGTTCAAATAGTCAGTCAGTCAAACGTAGTCAGTCTGGGTTTGTGGAGGTAAGAGTTGGTCCACTACCGTAGGCCGTCTCAGTTTGTGGCTCAAACAGCTTGTGAACAACTTGGAAAATGGCGGGAAGAAGCATGCCGTTCAGCGCCTGATCAGTTGTGACTATGCCAGTCTACCCATATGCATTGTGGGGATGTACTGATTCGCAACACAACACGGCACGGTATGTGCTGTAGCATGTCTTGGCGAGATTGTTTGGCTATTTCTTGCTGGCCGCTGTGGTAATAATCTGTCACCCTCTTTAGCTTGGCAGTATACGGTATTCCAACAACTTCGCGAGAGAAGCGCATGAAAAGCACCCACACTGCTGTGCCGTAGGTGCATATTAATGTCGGTAGCAGCTAGGAAGGTAGTCGGCAATTGAAATCGCGCACATGAACGATCTGTTTCACACAGACTGCAAGCTGAACGTGTCACTAATATCCTCCCTACCCACCACCATTTTGCATTGCCGTCCGTCAGTCACCGTCGCAAAAACTGACCACTCAACTGTTGTGAACTCGTCACCAGATTCTCGCTTTGCTGTGTTGCACTCGGCAAGATAGCATATAGATAATATGTAGTTAGGAATGTACATACACACTGTATGTAGGTAGCTCGGCGCTAAACAAAGACAGGTCGAACGTTTGGTAGTTTGCGCGAGCTGATTTCGTGTCATCCTCTTCGCATCACATCAATCTTCTGGTTGCAAAACCATTCAAATTCGCCGCCAAAGAAGCTCACAGAGATTTCGATCAATTCACCCTCTGTCGACCGGTTTGTTGGTTAGAACGCGATTCGCTCTCGACTGTGCTATTTTCGACGTGTTGGCTTCCAGCAGTCTTGTCGCTGTACCACATTTTTCCAAATTGTTTTGTTATTGTTTTGTTCCACTTCTTGATTTTATAAATTGTTTTGTTATTGTTATTGTTCCTCTCGAATTCGACAAATTGTTCTTGTTATTGTTAACAATTTAGGAACAATTGTATTGTACCTACCTAAATTGTTCCTAAGAAGATTGGGGGCCCTAAGGCAGAAGTTCGTTAAGTGGTAAGTTCCATAAAATCAAACGAATTGCGACGTGAATAACAAAACATTCTCAAATTGTATGATATTTGCTCCATAACTGCTGTGGATTACTGCATACTTTCACCGACATTCAGAACAATTTAGGTACATGCTATGTGTTTCCAAATTGTTTTCCTCTGGAACCATTTCAGATTGTTATTGTTATTGTTTTGTTCCTGGATCCAGTGGAACAAATTGTTATTGTTCCTAAATTGTTAACAATTTAGGGTACAAATTGTTAGGTACAATTTGTACCAAGGAACAATCGACAAGACTGGCTTCCAGACCACACTTTCCAGATTTCCCTTCAATAGCCCTTCAGAGAGAGAATGAAGTCCGTCCTAATTCTACTGGCCGTCGCTGCAGTGGTGGCTCTAGCCGAGCGACTGTGGTGCGAGGACGTTTGCAAGGACTATCACGAGTGCCGAGTGGAGCTGAAGAAGCGAGGAGGGAACTTTACGCACTCGGCCTGCAGGTATGTAGACGACGAGTTCTCAAGCCACCGTTATCCACCGTACCCACACACATTACCTGCCTGTACCTTGCCCACCGTAGGCTACCGTAGTCTTCAATCCCTGACTTTCGTTGCTCGGCCCGCTTCTGAATGTGTTTTACAACGGTTCTCGACCTGACCATTGAAACTACTGAAAGTCGGGATAACTTCAAACATGAAAGGTTTGGGCAACTCGGGCAGTACCCCTTTGTGCGATGTCCGAATAGGCAGTTCCAGCGATGTTCAATGTCCGAATAGGCAGTTTCAGATACAGTACAGTACGTTATAAGCTCTGAGAGGGGCTTTGATTCGATCTTTCTCATGTCCGAATAAGGATTAATGGGCTTTGTTCGAACATTTCTCCGTCCTGATTTACAGTACTGTACGTACCTCCTACACACTACACAATCCTCAGAGGCAAAGTGAAGGGAAAGAAAGCGGCCTGCCTCCTCGGGCCCTGCAATACCTACTCTGGCCTGAAGATGAACAATCCAGGCTTCCCAGAGGTGACACTGGAGAACTACGCCGGTTGCACCAAATGCTGAGGAGGGGTTGAGGTTCATATAGTGCATGAATTTTGGGCGCAGTGGGAGTGACAAACTTTGGCCGATTACAAATGTGCGCGCCTGTTAGGCCGTTTCACTTTGGTGACTCATGCAGTGCTTCTTGAGTTCTGCTGAACAACTGGGAGAGAGATGGAAAGACGCATACTCATGCGTGCACTGAATGTTCTGTAGGCTAACTACTATGCTGTTGTCGGCCGGATCACTCTAGATGTTTCTACAGCATCTGCCACATGGAGAAGTTTGGATCAAGCTCAACGTTGTTGCCTCCATCTGGCGCGTCGTGCTGGAACCCGTTTGGCAACACCAATAACATCTGCTATAGTATGTCTGGCGACTCGAACTGCTGCCAATACACTTGCAAACCACTGCAGTCATCATATGTACACGCCTGCAACGCAGCACAACTTACACAACTGCGGCATTGCCAAACGGGCACCCCGTGCAGTAAGCAAGTGTTCTCCACGCCACTGTAGCTGAACCCCTTGCAGCAGCTCCCCACCTTCTTGCACTCAAAAGCGCAACTCCGCAGAGTCGGCGTGTCCACTTCTGTAGAGACAAGTGGGCGGAGTAACTTCTTTCCAGTTGTCCACAGGTAGAATTTGCTGGCTCGCTGTTGGAAACGCAGACTTTGTCTGAAGCACTGATAACGAATTTCGACCGAAAAGTTTGCTGCACAAGGAATGAATCGTCTGATGCATAGACGTACCCTTCTCACAAAGGACTTTCTTGTTGTCTATTGCAAATTTCCATGCATACCACATCGTGGACGCCACATGGACCAGATATCCCTGGCATTCTAAAATGCGGAAGGGTGCGCAACTGGCAATCGTGCTGTGGTCGTAAAATTAAGACATGCGCGTAGAAACGCAAGAAAACAAACTACACAGTGCCCGAATGCCTCAAACCATAGCTTCCCAAAAGCAGGAATAGGTATGTGGCAGTAGAATAGAA
Organism: Linhomoeus sp. GSCO2_2; assembly: GCA_030248115.1. NCBI lineage: Eukaryota > Metazoa > Nematoda > Chromadorea > Monhysterida > Linhomoeidae > Linhomoeus > Linhomoeus sp. GSCO2_2. The sequence continues at coordinate 11,188 of JASAMZ010012682.1, read as the reverse complement.
AGTCCTCACCGTAGAAATTCAAGGCCACATCGGTGCGCTCCCCGTTGGGCAGTTCAATACGGTAGTTGTAGTCGGATTCTTCAGAAGCGACGAGCTGCAGGGCCAGCCAGAGTTGTTTCCTGTGCAGTTGCGGAGTGGCCAGAAGGTAGGCTGCAGTGACGGAAGAGGGCTTATCATTTGCCTCATAAGAAAAGAATGCTGCGACAACTGATCTGATCGATTGGGAATCGATCGATAACTGCGGCTCTTGGGATGCAAAGTGTACGGTTGACTACGACTGGCAACTGGCCTGGGCCGTGTTGGGGGGGGGGGGGGGGGGGGGGGGGCATGCAAATACAAACGCTAGCAGACGAGCAAACAAGATACAGTTAAGTATCTAAGCTGGGAGCATGTTGCCGTTGAACCTTGGGCCAGAGCAGCATTGACAAAGCCCAATCTGTCCCCCCAACACACGCGACAACTTCAGACCTGAGTACTGCGCAGTCTTGTCGTTGTACCACATTTTTTTGCCCGCCCTCAGGCGGGCGACACCATACGAGAGCTCGGCGTGCGTGCGTACGTCTGTGCGTCTGTGCGTCTGTGCGTGCGTGCGTAACGCTTCCAGATCTCGGCGTTGGAAAGTCGTAGAGCGCAGATCTTGGGCTCTACGGATAGGTCTCGACTCACTGATCATTCCGCTAAGAGAAGTCGAAATTCAAAAGTTTGAATTGCGCGCGCTACAGTAAGCCGAAAGTCAAAACGCGAAACGGCTCTAGCTCGCTCTTGTTACGTCGTAGAGCGTCAATCGACACGTCAGGTGGAAGCTCTCGACGTGCGCTTTCATGTGGCAGCAAAACTTTTTTGAATTACGCAAACACGCGCCGCGGAAAACGCCATTCTCGGCATTTTGACGCTAAAATCGCTCTAACGCGCTCAACTTGCGTCGTAGAGTGACGATCTCGAGCTTTTTGGATAGCTCCCGATCATTGATCACTGATCATTTGTTCCCACATTCGCCAACTCAAAAGTTTGAATTTCGCGAGTTACAGTAACTCGAAGGTGCAAAAGCACAAAACGGCTATAACTCGCTCGTCTTGCGGCGTAGAGCTGCAATCGACACATCAGTTGAAAGCTCTCTGCGTGCTCTTTCATGCGGCAGCAATAAATTTTTCAATAACGCAAGCACGCACCGCAGAAAACGCCATTCTCGAGATTTTAACTCTAAGATCGCTCTTTGCTACATGAATTGAAGTGCCACACGGTCTGGTTGCTCGTAGTGTGCTCTGTCAAATGTTTGCAACAACTTTTACAAGTTTATGCCACTGTATTAAAAGCGTTGCTTGAAAGAGGATTGTTCTTGCTCTAAATGCCAAATCGCGGGCGAAATCAATATTGCTATGCAATACCCTCTTGCGAAGCGGGGGCTCATGAAGCGGAGAATGCGGGCGATGAGCTCTCGCACTCTCTGCAGAAAGAACGCAACTCTTTACAATGTCAGTTAAAATACAAACTCAACTTTTTAATACCGGAGCTTGTTCTAAATTGTTTTGTTATTGTTTTGGTTTACTTCTTAATTATATAAATTGTTTTGTTATTGTTATTGTTCCTCTCGAATTTCGACAAATTGTTCTTGTTATTGTTAACAATTAAGGAACAATTGTACCTAAATTGTTCCTAGGAAGATTGGGTGCCATGGGGCAGAAGTTCGTTAAGTGGTAATTTCCATGAAATCAAACGAATTGCGACGTGAATAACAAAACATTCTCAAATTATTTGATATTTGCTCCATAACTGCTGTGGATTACTGCATACTTTTACCGACACTCAGAACAAATTACCCTAGGTACAATTTATGAGTTTCCAAGTTGTTTTGTTCTGGAGCCATTTCAGATTGTTATTGTTAGTGTTTTGTTCCTGGAAGCAGTGGAACAAATTGTCATTGTTCCTAAATTGTTGACAATTTAGGGGTACAGATTGTTAGGTTCAATTGTACCAAGGAAAAATCGACAAGACTGGTACTACGCAATTGCGCTTGAGGAACGCAACTTACCCTCGAGAACGTCGCGCTCGCTCGAGTTGGCGATGGAGAACATCTTATCCCTGCCTCCACAGAAGGCTGCTGCCTCGCTCCAATGGAGCAGAGTCAAGTTGAACCAGACACAGCCGTAGGACTCGACCGTTTCCGTGCCGTTTCGACAACTCCCGTCCGCCTCGGGAGGCTCTGGCGCAGCATCAATAACAGTGTACTGTAAACTCGAACGTTACATATGCGGTTGTTCATACCAAAAAGTTCAGGATGAAGCACCTATGGTGCTCTAGCACTGGCGGTTCAGGCCGCCGTCCGGGCAAACTGTACATGTAGCATTTTAGAGCACGAACCAACCTCGACAAGCGGCGTAATAGCGAAGACTGAACCAGGTATCCACGTACTTGACGGAGTCGGCCGTCGCGTAGACGGACGGGTAGTGGGCAACCGTACGATCTGCCACAGATTGCAGGGCGCTCGATTTGCCTTTCTCGTCAATTATGTTGCATGTGCGTAAATGTAATGTGGTATGCCAGCTACTATTATCAATCTACAGAAGAAATCCTCCAGATGTGCAGTGTGTGTTTGACAACTTACGACTCATTATCAATCTATACTGTATACCGGGTTTTTCCGATTAGAAGCCCCGGGGCTTGTATTAGGTTTTGACCCTTTTGGCGAGGCCACTTTGACTCCAAATACAAGCCCCGGGGCTTGTATTTGGAAAGGCAGTTTATTATGTACGTATTTTCCGATGTTCGCCGCCTAAAGAGTGCGAATGTAAAGCAACGTGATTACTAGAGCAAATTTTGGAGCACTAACACCACAAATACCAAATAAATGGAGCACGCCTTCACAGCAAAGCGTTATCGGACCATTTTGTTCGCTTCCGCGACCACACAGAGATCTGTGACGCTTCTTCAGCACTATCGAAGTCTCTAATTTCGGGGAAACAAGTGACAAAAGTCATTAGATGACGGAAATTATACCTTTGTTTCAGCTGCGAAGTGTCATTTTGTGTTGTCCGTTGAGTAACTGTCTGTCTTGAGTTGGCATCCCACACAGAAATTCTGTCTCCTAATAGAAGCCCCGGGGCTTCTATTTGGAAAGAAAACTTAATACAAGCCCACTTAATACAAGCCCCATGGGGCTTGTATTTGGGGGGGCTTCTAATCGGAACAAGCTGTGTGTGTAAAAAGTTCAACCTGTACTTTGTGTCTGTCAAATCTTGGTGAAGAGTATAGTGAGTTTCATTCGCATAATTAGCCGTATCTAGAGAAGGTGTCTTGAAAACGTGTACCTACCGCTATTAAAATGCAGCTATTATCACGATACGGTTGTCTGTACAACTGATCTAAAGCTCAGTGATATCGCCGCGTTCGCTATATGGTATCGGCATGATACGACGCCGTTGATCTGAAGTTTTATACCTGTGGGAATACGGCACATGGAACAAAAAACTTGCCAACTGTTTGGTGCAGTCGTTCTCTAACAGGAATTTCGTTTGGTTGCGTATTTCGCGTTATGACGCTTTTGTCAATTTATAGAATTTTCCCAAATTGTGGAGTATTCCACAATTGCAAACAATTTTGTTGTGTTACAAATTATCTGCGGTCTATGCTCTTTCCATTTCTGAAGAAATTGCGCCGCTAGTCATCAGTCGACAGAGTCGATTTTCGACATTTTTACATTTTAATTGTAAATATCTCTAAACTGCAATATTTCAAAACTGTAGAACCATGTCACAAATGCTTATTAGCTTACGACCTTTCAATTTCCGCATTCACATTCGTCAATAAATGACGTTCTATTTTTTCGCCCGGCCTCAGCCGGGCGAACCCCTACGAGAGCTTAGCGTCCGTGCGTTCGTGCGTCCGTCCGTCCGTAACGCTCTCATATCTCGGCGTTGGAAAGTCGTAGGAAGGAGATCTTGGGCTTTATGGATAGGTCTCGACTCACTGGTAATGTCGCTAAGAGACTTCGAAATTCAAAAGTTTGAATTGCGCGCGCTACAGTAACCCGAAGGTCTAAAAGGAAAACGGCTATAACTCGCTCGTCTTACGTCGTAGAGCGGCGTGCGATAGCTCAACTAAAAGGTCTCGACGTGCTCTTTCGTGCGGCATTCAAAGTTTTCTTAATTACGCAAACACGCAACACGAAAAGCGACATTCTCGCGTTTCTAGTGCAAAAATCGCTCTAACTCGCTCAGCGTGCGTCGTAGGGACACGATCTTGGGTTGGTTGGATACCTCTCGACTCACTGATCATTTGTTCTTCTATTGGTCGAAACTCAAAAGTTTGAATTTCGGGAGCTACAGTAACCCAAAGGTTTAAAACGCGAGATTTGTCTAACTCGCTCGTCTTCCGTCATAGAGAGACGATCTTGAGTTCGTTGAATAGGTTTCGGCACACTGATAATTCCGTTAAGAGAAGTCGAAATTCAAAAGTTTGAATTGCGCGCGCTACAGTAACCCGAGGGTTCAAAACGCAAAACGGCTCTAACACGCTCGTCTTACGTCGTAGAGCGGCGTGCGATAGGTCAACTAAAAGGTCTCGACGTGCTCTTTCACTTGGCGTAAAAATTTGTTAATTACGCAAACACGCACCACGAAAAGCGAAATTCTTGCGTTTTAGCATAGAAATCGCTCTAACTCGCTCAGCGTGCGTCGTAGAGAGACGATCTTGAGTTGCTGGATAGCTCTTGACTCACTGATCATTTGTTCTTCTATTGGTCGAAACTCAAAAGTTTGCATATCGCGAGCTACAGTAACCCAAAAATTCAAACAGCAAATCGGCCCTAACTCGCTCGTCTTACGTTGTAGAGCGGCATTCGTTCGACCGTTTGAGAGCTTACGTGGAGGCAGTTGTTGAACGGTCGTTCCTAAAGAAATACTTTTGTTTTTTTAACCCTTGTCTTACGAACAACTTTGTCTGCTAAAAAAATTAATCCCGGGCGATCCCAATGTTGCCTTGCAACAACCGCTCAGAAATGCGTGTGCCTTGCTCAAAAAATTAATCCCGGGCGATCCCAATGTTGCCCTGCAAGAACCTCTCAGAAAGGAGTGTGTCAGAAGTAGCGCATGAATAGTGGACTCCGGGCGGGCGCGCGTCATATCGGAAAGGCTTCGAAATACTTCACAAAAGTATCCACTCTTTTACTCTTCCACTTTAAAAGACTCACAAACCACTCTGTATTAATAAAACAACTCAACTTTTTTAAAACAGCTTGTTGTCAATTTATGAAATTTCGACAAACAATAGCGTATTTCTATCAAATTCCACATTGACAAAAAATTTCTTTTGGGTTGCAAATTATCAGCGGTCCGTGCTCTTTCTATTTCTGAAGAAATTTCGCGGTTAGCTCATCAGGTGAAAAAGTCGATTTTCGACATTTTTTCGCCCGGCCTCAGCCGGGCGAACCCCTACGAGAGCTTAGCGTCCGTGCGTTCGTGCGTCCGTCCGTCCGTAACGCTCTCAGATCTCGGCGTCGGTAAGTTGTAGGAAGGCGATCTTGGGCTTTATGGATAGCTCTCGACTTACTGGTAATGTCGCTAAGAGACTTCGAAATTCAAAAGTTTGAATTGCGCGCGCTACAGTAACCCGAAGGTGAAAACTGAAAACGGCTCTAACTCGCTCGTCTTGCGTCGTAGAGCGGCGCGCGACGGGTCAACTAAAAGGTCTCGACGTGCTCTTTCGTTTGGCATTAAAACTTTTGTTAATTACGCAAACACGCAACACGAAAAGCGACATTCTCGCGTTTTTAACGCAGAAATCGCTCTAACTCGCTCAGCGTGCGTCGTAGGGAGATGATCTTGGGTTGGTTGGATAGCTCTCGACTCACTGATCATTTGTTGTTCTATTGGTCGAAACTCAAAAGTTTGAATTTCGGGAGCTACAGTAACCCAAAGGTTTAAAACGCGAAACTTATCTAACTCGCTCGTCTTTCGTCATAGAGAGACGATCTTGAGTTCGCTGAATAGGTTTCGGCACACTGATAATTCCGTTAAGAGAAGTCGAAATTCAAAAGTTTGAATTGCGCGCGCTACAGTAACCTGAAGGTCCAAAACGCAAAACGGCTCTAACACGCTCGTCTTACGTCGTAGGGCGGCGTGCGACAGGTCAACTAAAAGGTCTCGACGTGCTTTTTCGACTGACGTAAAAAATTTGTTAATTGCGCAAACACGCACCACTAAAAGCGACATTCTCGCGTTTTTAGCATAGAAATCGCTCTAACTCGCTCAGCGTGAGTCGTAGAGAGACGATCTTGAGTTGCTGGATAGCTCTTGACTCACTGATCACTTCTTCTTCTATTGGTCGAAGCTCAAAAGTTTGAATATCGCGAGCTACAGTAACCCAAAAGTGCAAAACGCAAAACTTCTCTAACTCGCTCGTCTTCCGTCGTAGAGAGACGATCTTGAGTTCGTTGAATAGGTTTCGTCACACTAATCATTCCGTTAAGAGAAGTCGAGATTCGAAAGTTTGAATTTGGCGAGCTACAGTAACTCAAAGGTTCAAACAGCAAATCGGCCCTAACTCGCTCGTCTTACGTTGTAGAGCAGCATTCGTTCGACCGTTAGAAAGTTACGTTGAGGCAGTTGTTGAACGGTCATTCCTAAAGAAAACTTTTGTTTTTTAAACTCTTGTCTTACGAACAACTTTGTCTGCTAAAAAAATTAATCCCGGGCGATCCCAATGTTGCCCTGCAACAACCGCTCAGAAATGCGTGTGTCTTGCTCAAAAAAATAATCCCGGGCGATCCCAATGTTGCCCTGCAAGAACCCCTCAGAAAGGAGCGTGTCAAAAGTAGCGCATGAATAGTGGACTCCGGGCGGGCGCGCGTCATATCGGAAAGGCTTCGAAATACTTTACAAAAGTATCCACTCTTTTACTCTTCCACTAACAAAGACTCACAAACCACTCTGTATTAATAAAACAACTCAACTTTTTTAAAACAGCTTGTTGAATTTAAATTGTGAATATCTCGAAAATGCGAAATTAGCAACAGAAACGGACATCGGATCCGTACTCAGCAACCTTGACCACATATGTCACATATCTTACTTCGGTGCCACGGACGGACGGACGGACACACACACAGACAGACAGACAGACAGACAGACATTGTCATCCGTATATATACACCTCGCCGCGCTGAGGCGCGGCGAAAAAACTTGCCAAAAGTTTGGTGCGAGCGAACTCCTGTGTTCAGCGTACGCATTTCTGTTTTCGAGTGCACATTCATCAATCAACAACTATTCTGGCCGTCAGACGAAAATCTCAATTTAACATTTTTTTTAATTTTAATTCTAAATATCTCGAAATTAGAATTTATTAAAACTGTAAAACTATGTCACAAATTTTTATTGGTATGCGGCCTTACCTTTTCAGCGTTTATATTCGTCAAAAAAACGACGTTCTATTTTGTTGATTAATGGAACTTTGAAAAATAATCACGTATTTCTATTAAATTCCACATTTGCAAAAAAATTCTCTTGCGTTACAAATTATCCGCAGTCTATACTCTTTCCATTTCTGAAGAAATTTCGCCGCTATATCATCAGGTGAAAAAGTCGATTTTCGACATTTTCATATTTTGATTGAAAATATCTCAAAATTGCAATTTTTAAAAACTTCAAAACTGTGTCACAAATTCTTATCGGCATACGACCTTTCCATTTCTGCATTCACATTCGTCATTAAATGACTTTGTATTTTAGTCAATTTATGCAATTTTGACAAATAATCGCATATTTCTATTAAATTCCGCATCTGCAAAAAATTTCTTTTGTGTTACAAATTATTCGCGGTCCATACTCCTTCCATTTCTGAAGAAATTTCACGATTCTGTTTGGCTTACGACCTTTCAGTTTGTGCATTCACATTCGTCAATAAGTGACGTTCTATTATTGTCAATTTATGACATTTTTACAAACAATAGCGTATTTCTATCAAATTCCACATTGACAAAAAATTTCTTTTGGGTTGCAAATTATCAGCGGTCCGTGCTCTTTCTATTTCTGAAGAAATTTCGCGGTTAGCTCATCAGGTGAAAAAGTCGATTTTCGACATTTTTGAATTTAAATTGTGAATATCTCGAAAATGCGAAATTAGCAACAGAAACGGACATCGGATCCGTACTCAGCAACCTTGACCACATATGTCACATATCTTACTTCGGTGCCACGGACGGACGGACGGACACACACACAGACAGACAGACAGACAGACAGACATTGTCATCCGTATATATACACCTCGCCGCGCTGAGGCGCGGCGAAAAAACTTGCCAAAAGTTTGGTGCGAGCGAATTCCTGTGTTCAGCGTACGCATTTCTGTTTTCGAGTGCACATTCATCAATCAACAACTATTCTGGCCGTCAGACGAAAATCTCAATTTAACATTTTTTTTAATTTTAATTCTAAATATCTCGAAATTAGAATTTATTAAAACTGTAAAACTATGTCACAAATTTTTATTGGTATGCGGCCTTACCTTTTCAGCGTTTATATTCGTCAAAAAAACGACGTTCTATTTTGTTGATTAATGGAACTTTGAAAAATAATCACGTATTTCTATTAAATTCCACATTTGCAAAAAAATTCTCTTGCGTTACAAATTATCCGCAGTCTATACTCTTTCCATTTCTGAAGAAATTTCGCCGCTATATCATCAGGTGAAAAAGTCGATTTTCGACATTTTCATATTTTGATTGAAAATATCTCAAAATTGCAATTTTTAAAAACTTCAAAACTGTGTCACAAATTCTTATCGGCATACGACCTTTCCATTTCTGCATTCACATTCGTCATTAAATGACTTTGTATTTTAGTCAATTTATGCAATTTTGACAAATAATCGCATATTTCTATTAAATTCCGCATCTGCAAAAAATTTCTTTTGTGTTACAAATTATTCGCGGTCCATACTCCTTCCATTTCTGAAGAAATTTCACGGTTAGCGCATCAGACGAAAAAGTCGATTTTCGACATTTTTGAATTTTAATTGCGAATATTTCGAAAATGCAAAATTAGCAACAGAAACGGACATCGGATCCGTGCTCAACGACCTCGAGTCTACTTGACCACATATGTCACACATTTTACTTCGGTGCCACGGAAACACAGACACACAGACACACACACACACAGACATTGTCATCCGTATATATGTTGCACCCACTTTCCGCAATCCAGCCAGATTGCGCAATCTGGAGGGTTTCCCTCCAGACTACGCAATATGGCGCGTTCTGGAGGGCGGCCCCTCCAAACCGCGCAATCTCTGGTCGGCGGGCACAGCAGGCCTGAGCAGGAGGCGAATTTGATGGAGGAGTGTTCATCCCACTTACAGTTTGCACTAAAACTCTGTCGACGTCGCGCCTGGCGGGTCGAAAACTGAGGCTTAGCGCGACCACCAACTTCAGGGCGCGCTCCGCGCGCCCTGAAGTCGGTCACCGGTCGCGTTAAGCCTAAGCTTCGACCCGCCAGACTGCGACGCCGACTGACTCTTGTGATCCGTTTCTGGGCGCAGGGCGAGCCTAAGCATAGCCTGATATGGAAGGAAACAACTTCCTGGTAAAAGAATTAAACGTAAAAGTTAAAGAATTCAACGTTCTAGCAGCTGATTGCACATTCTGGAGGGGCTGCCCTCCAGAACGCGCCATATTGCGCAGTTTGGAGGGGCGCCCCTCCAAATCGTGCAATATTGCACATTCTGGAGGATTGCGCCGTCCGGATGCGACATATATAATGGCCGTCTTCAGGCCATCGCCGTCTAGACGGCTTTGGCCTGGTCGATCAGGCCATGGCCGTATTTTCGAGCAGAAGACGGCCATGGCCTGATGCGTCAGGCCAACGCCGTCTAGACGGCCGCGGCCTGATCGACCAGGCCATGGCCGTCTTTTCCTTTCTCTGTTCGTTTCCGACATAGTATATTCCTTCCAGTTCAGGCTATGCTTAGGCTCGCCCTGCGCCCACAATGCACAAGAGTCAGTCGGCGTCGCAGTCTGGCGGGTCGAAACTTAGGCTTAACGCGACCGGTGACCGACTTCAGGGCGCGCGGAGCGCGCCCTGAAGTTGGTGGTCGCGCTAAGCCTCAGTTGAGACCCGCCAGGCGCGACGCCAGCCGAGTTTTAGTGCAAACTGCAAGTGGAATAAACACTCCTCCATCTACTTCACCTCCTGCTTAGGCCTGCTGTGCCCCTTCCCTACAAGCGCTTGTAACAGCTGACACTATTAAAGACGGCTACGGCCTGGTCCATCAGGCAATGGCCGTCTTTTCGAGCAGAAGACGGCCATGGCCTGACGCATCAGGCCATCGCCGTCTAGACGGCCGCGGCCTGATCGACCAGGCCAAAGCCGTCTAGACGGCGATGGCCTGAAGACGGCCATGGCCTGCAACATATACACCTCGCCGCGCTGAGGCGCGGCGAAACAAGCTGTTTTAAAAAAGTTGAGTTGTTTTATTAATAGAGAGTGGTTTGTGAGTGTTGTAAAGTGGAAGACTGATAGAGTGGTAAGTTTTGTGAAGTAGTTATAAGCCTTTCCGATATGATGCGCGTCTGCCCGCCGTCCACTGTTCATGCGCTACTTGTGACACACTCCTTTCTGAGGGGTTGTTGCAAGACAACATTGGGATCGCCCGGGATTAATTTTTTTAGCAAGACGGACGCCTTTTCGAGCGGTTGTTGCAATGCAACATTGGAATCGCCCGGGATTAGGTTTTTAAGCAAGAGCCATTCATTTTCGAGCGGTTGTTGCAAGGCAACATTGGAATCGCCCGGGATTATTTCTTTGAGGAAAAGAATTTGTTATGAAACAGATGACTAAAGAAGACTACCTATAGCGCCGTAACTCGTAAGTACTACAAACACGAAACGCTATGCAACTGTACTATCTATACCCTGCACTGCGTCAGCTTAGTGAGCTGAAAACATTATTCTGTAGTGTGACTTTGTCACGGTACTCCGTTGAATTTGAAGACGCGATTTTCAAGAAGAGCTCACGAATACCATCAACACAAATATCAAGAACGGCGGCGGTGTACTAATCACGTAGGCATTACTGATGAAACGACGCGGAAAGACACGCTCAAAGCTACTAAAAACATGTCTTAAGTATTTGAACAGTTGTGACAAGGTATCACACATGTAGAGAAGTTGGCGATGTAGACAAGTCAGCACTAATAG
>JASAMZ010012674.1:0-14912 GCA_030248115.1 Linhomoeus sp. GSCO2_2 | reverse complement strand
ATCCGGGTATTCACTAAACGACTCAGTGAAAACCCGGATATCCGAGTTTCACTGAAAACGAGTTTCTCCGGTCACATATATACAAAACAAGATTAGTAGACGGGGGCAGAGCCCCTCGGGGCACGCCTCCCCTCTTTCAGAAGAATTTTGGGAGTTGAATCATGCTGCCCATGGATCAACGAGACATGCCAGTGAAGCTTAGTGGCCATTCTGATCGCAACATTAATAGCAAATTCGGAATTGTGACCTTCCAATACCCCACGTTTGACACACAACACACCTAGCTTCGGCTGAACTGACACAACCAGGTTTTCCACTTTAGGGAACGTATGGTGGCAAGCAAATTCTTCAAAAATGGTCCCACACATCTCAAAACGAAAAGACAACGCCAAATTCGTGATCAGCATCACCGAAAAGCCGGAATCGAGTGCTTACACGGTAGGTGCACGGGACAAAGCGGGCAGCCAAATTTTGAATTCAAATTTCCCGCCAAAATACGCGTCGGACGAAAAAAGTGTTTATAACAAAAACAACGTATCTTTAGATGCTATATCACGTGAAAGTTCAACTGACACCGAAATATCTCAACTGACCCCACTTTGCACCGAAATACCAAAAATTTGTTGGAAAAATTGAAATTTCGCCCAAAAATTGGCGTCGTCCAAAGTTGAAACTTTGCCACAGTAAAAGTATTGCTAAGCCTCAAAAACCCTGTGAATGTCGTCGAAATCGATCAGCACAGCAAAAAATGGGAATGGCAGAACTTTTGAATTTGACCCAAAAATCGATTTTTTGAAATTTTCACCCCAAATTCGGCCACTCCGGAAAAAGTGATCTACTACAAAGTTGTAGAGCTCGCCGGGTGCTATCGAATGGTCTTTGTCCCATTGCGATCTGTGCGCCCTACCGAAAGTTACGCTTGCCCGAAGTTTTGCCCGGAGACCCGGAACCCAACTTTGGGTAATATTTCCCGGCCCGTACGACATCCGACCGGGATTCTGACGACGATTCGGGATGAGGCTATCCGAGTTCTTCATATCGAGAAAATAAAGGACCAATACATTGTAAAACAAAAAAATGCCAAGCGGGAGATCGAACCCTACTTTTGGGTCGAAAAACCCGGTTTTTGCTACCCAGCCCGGGCAGACCCGGACCCAGCCCGACGGCGTCCCTACCATCGGATAGCCCAATGTCTTTCACATATTTGTCCCAAAGCTCGCCTCGCTCCGTTTTACCGGAACACTATTCTAAGCGTCCAAAGTTCGTCGGAGGTCGAAAAATCGGGTTTTTGGCAACTTGCCAAAAATCGGGTCCCGGACGGAAGTCGAGACCTTCAATGCAGGTTTTTCCATCCAGAGACCTATCGAATAAAAAAAATTTCGCCCCGATCGGCCAACTCTAGATCGACTTATGAACGTTTGAATTTACGCAGAATCCGCACCATCACTATAGCACTCCTCCCTTTTGGAGGGGAGGAGTGCCAAAACAAGCTTTGTCTAAAAACTGTGGCATCACGTTGGCATCAGTGTAAACTTGAGAGCGTGTGCGCGATAATGTGCACTGGATAGTGAAGGGCCGCTAGACATTTAGTCGACAATCTGGTGGGGTATCGCCACAGACACTTTGCGCTTATAATTGTGGTGACTGATCCATAAATGGATCAGAGAGATTCGCCGCAGGCACACAGTGCAATAAAAGCGTCTAAATGAGACGACGCCCTATTGAAAAGGGTATAAATGGGACGACGCCCTATTGAAAAGGGTATAAATGGGACGACGCCCTATTCTTTTGGGCTTAGGGCCCGATACATCCACACAAAGATGTTGAAAATTATGCTGCTTGAAATTGTCGAAATTTGGGATTTTAGACAATACCCTTGAAAATATCCCTAATTACGTTAATTATAAAATCTGAAACTATTTGCTAAATACTTGGCAGACTATGCTCGACACATCCGTGCAAAGAAATTTTGAAATTTAAGCTGTTTGAAATCGTCAAAATTTAAGGATTTTAACAAAATCCTTAAAAATATCCTAAATTTCGTTAATTATAATTACGGAAACTATTTGCTAAATACTTGGCAGACTATGCTCGATACATCCGTGCAAAGAAGTTTTGAAATTTAAGCTGTTTGAATTTATCGAAATTTGGGATTTAAGACAAAAACCTTGAAAATATCCCTAATTTCGTGAATTCTAAAATCTGAAACTATTTGCTAAATACTTGGCAGACTATGCTCGACACATCCGTGCAAAGAAATTTTGAAATTTAAGCTGTTTGAAATCGTCGAAATTTAAGGATTTTAACAAAATCCTTAAAAATATCCTAAATTTCGTTAATTATAATTGCGGAAACTATTTGCTAAATACTTGACAGACTATGCTCGATACATCCGTGCAAAGAAGTTTTGAAATTTAAGCTGTTTGAATTTATCGAATTTTGGGAATTTTGACAAAAACCTTGAAAATATCCCTAATTTCGCGAATTCTAAAATTTGAAACTATTTGCTAAATACTTGGCAGACTATGCTCGACACATCCGTGCAAAGAAATTTTGAAATTTAAGCTGTTTGAAATCCTCGAAATTTAAGGATTTTAACAAAATCCTTAAAAATATCCTAAATTTCGTTAATTATAATTGCGGAAACTATTTGCTAAATACTTGACAGACTATGCTCGATACATCCGTGCAAAGAAGTTTTGAAATTTAAGCTGTTTGAATTTGTCGAAATTTGGGAATTTTGACAAAAACCTTGAAAATATCCCTAATTTCGTGAATTCCAAAATCCGAAACTATGTCACAAATTCATCACGTCTTATGCCCTTTCCATTTCAGCAAAAACTTTCTCGATACGACTTGTAAATAAAAGTGCCATTTTTGACATTTTCATATTTTAATTGTAAATATCTCGAAATAGCGAAATTAGCAACAGAAACGGACAACGGCACGTTACTCAGCGCATTCGACTCCATCGGATGGCACTAACCGTCGTGTCTAGTTGTTCCGGACAGACAGACAGACAGACAGACACACACACAAACAGACAATAGCGTCCGTATATATACTCGCCGCCCTGGGGGGCGGCGAAAATATACAAAGAAATATACAAAAAAATATACAAAACCACTTTGTATATGAAAATATTGCCCACTGTAAGCCCCAACCATTACAGCGTAAATATTTGTTTGCTCAATAAATTGTATGTCTTGCTACCATATTCATTCATGTGCATAAGTATTTCATCGTTTATCCGCCGCCAGAGTATATTCTGATCTAGCCGACACACCAGCAAAACAGAAAGGCGCCAACCGGAAAGAACTGCGATTAACAACAGTGCAGGCATGGTACCTATGACGACGAGCAAATTTTGAACTGCCTCCATAGCGCCAACCGACCTCGAAAGGGCCCTCAATGGGTCCTAGCAGCGCGGCACTCAAGGGGCCTGGTGATGGCGACTCCGCAGCCTGGCAATCGTGGAGAATCGAAGGATTGGTCACAGTGCGCCAGCAGACCTGTTGCAGGGCAAATTGGACGCGCCCCTGCGGCGTGTCTCTCCGCAGCCGTGATTGGGGTGGGGAGAGGGGGAGGGGGGGGGGGGGAGTCGGCGTTTATTAGAGAAGTTATTAGGGTATGTGGTTGTGCAGGCACAATGCAGTTGTTCATAAGCACTATGCTGTGGTAAGACATGTCGGGCCAACCTGCAGTCTGGGACTCTCCCCCTCCCTTCTCGCTCTACTGATCCAGTGGCGGAAAGTGACTTCCGCATTGCCCAGTTGGCAACCAATAGGGTCGCTGGCCAAGGTGCCCGCCTCCTCTGACCCGCGAGGGTTCGAGGCCAGAACGAAAGCGTTCGCCGCTGAGACAAAGATTGCTTTAGTCAAAGATATTTGACACAGAGCAGCAGATTCCTAGTTCAAATGTTTGGTCGACTCCGCGTTAGTTCGTTCGTTCGTTCGTGGAAATGTTGTGGTCTTCAGCCTATCAGCCTCCTCCGTAAGTGGTCCATTCGTGAACTCGTAACGTGTCCATTCTTCATTCAGTGGTCAATCGATTCGACAGGGATGCAATAATCAAACCCACTTGGAAGCCTGATTAAACAACTCGCTAATGACAGCTAGGCCTAGGAGGTTGACAGCGATTCTGCATGCAAATGCACATCCCTAGTCTCAAAACCAATTCTCACAGAAGGACTCGTCCGTTCCAGTGGCAAAGTGCCACCTTTGGGGGTCCGGTTGTCCCGTGATCTTGGCCCAATCGAGCGGCCTCCCTCCGACGTTCTTCCAGCGACAGCCGTCAACGTTGGGGCACCACAGATCCTGATCTTGAAATAGTATTTCACTGTGCTTGAGCAATTTGCTACCGTTTGTAGTATGACGTTGACTGACCGACCGATTTCAATGTTGACACCGGTAGCGCCAGTCGTGCCGTAGGCGGTGGTCGATATGTCAGCGCCCAGAGCGGCTGAAATATATGGTGGGAGGCGTTATGCTGTAACGGTACCGTGTCGTGACGGCACTGCCGTTCGCTGATATACAAACTGTACAAACCACGTAAGCCGCTTAGGTTGCTCTTTGTTGTGGCGCCACTGCTCGTTCGTCCACCAACTGTCGTCGCACCATCCGTGGTCGCTTCCAATTCCTTGGGCTCGGTGGGAATGCAGGCGTCACAGGCGGCCATTGTCAATAGCAGTGACGCCCACAAATGACGGCGCGCGAAATGCATCGTCTGTTCGAGCTGACGAATGTTGTCTCTGAGAATACGAATTGAGTGAGTGAATCGAAAGTGAGTACGAATCGAATTGCTCTCGCACTCCTCGAGCGCTCCCATGAATTCATTAGGCGGGCGCCGTTCCGTCAAAAGCGGTCGAGTCACCTCTCCAACATGCGGCCGGACGCCGCAGGGGGCCAAATGGGTGCGTACGCGACGCACATAATGATCGGCGCGCTCTAAGAATCAACTTTAGAAATTACTGCGCGCACCCGTAACCACTGGGTGAACTTCTTTAGGAGATGAATCTGTCAGGTGTTTAGGGAATGTGCCTTGCAACTAGCATGTGCCATGGACTCCACGCTTGGGAGTCATTCGTTTGCGCGCGCGCACTGACAGTTTTACACCTGCAATCCGAACAGCTAGTTGAGTCACCTGCTACAAAAGTGATTCGTCGCTGTGCTGACAGTTGCACAGTATGGTCTGCCTGGAGAGCGGCTGCGTCCGCTTTAGACAACGCTTCTCAATTTGATAAGTGCTGAGGTACCTTACCATTCAACGATTATCTGACGTCAGACTCGCCGTCGTAAACGTACAGTCCCAGCGGGAAATTGCGTTGGAAAACGCCGTTTTGCGTTCGAAACTGCGTCCGCGGCTACAAAAGGGTCTTTCCGTCCACAGATGGCGGCAATTTGATATGTGTATGTAGACTGGGTTACTTCCGACTCTGTCAATCAGAAGGATTTAACTACTGTCGTTTATTCGCCCTGAAAATCCTTCAGATGTCACAAAGTTGGAGCTACCGTAATCCTGAGCCATAATCCAATCTTTCTGCCATAAATTGTGTTTGAGGACATTTTGCGAGGCTTAGCAACATAACTTAGTAGAGTGGCCCTCAGTTCACCACGTAAATGCAAAATTTCTCACCTGATAAACATTTGTAATGCAAAACATGGAAAAGACAAACAAGCTCCGGTATTAAAAACTTGAGTTTGTATTCTGACTGACATTGCGTAGAGTTGCGTTCTTGCTGCAGAGAGTGCGAGAGCTCATCGCCCGTATTACTCCGCTTCACGAGCCCCCCCCCCCCCCTTCGCAAAGGGTATTGCTTGGCAATATTGATATCGCCCGGGATTTGGTTTTTAGAGCAAGAAAATCCCTCTTTCGAGCAACGCTTTTAGAAAAGTGACAAAAACTTGTCAAAGTTTAGACAAACATATGACAGAGCACAAAAGAACGCACTATGAGCAATCAAGCCGTGTCGTACTTCCTGTCCATGGAGCAAAACGAAGTTTATTTTTCTTGGCGCGTGTAGTGCGTGGCGAGCTTTGGAATGACATGCCGAGTGTCGCTCTAATCGCAACATGAGCAATTCAGAAAGTTCCAAAGTATAACTCAAAACTGTTGTTTCCGTGATGCGTGTTATAGTCAATTACAAAATGTTTGCTGGCACATGAAAGAGTAAGAGCAGAGCTTAAAACTGACGTGTCGATTGTCGCTCTATGACGTAACATAAGCAAGTTAGAACCGTTTTGTGCTTTTGTACCTTCGGGTTACTGTAACTCACGAAATTCAAATTTTCAAGTTTCGCAAATAATCCGTGAGTCGTGAGCTATCCACTGAGCTCGAGATCGTCTCTCTACAACGCAAATTGAGCGAGGAGCGAGTTGGAGCGATTTTAGTGTTCGAATCTCGAGAATGGCGTTTCCCGCAGTGCGTGTTTGCGTAATGTTAAAAATTGTAGCTGCCGCATGAAAGAACACGTCGAGAGCTTTCACCTGACGTGTCGATCGCCGCTCTACGACGTAAGACGAGCGAGTTAGAGCCGTTTTGCGTTTTCGGACCTTTGGGTTACTGTAACTCGTGAAATTCAAACTTTGAGTTTCGACCAATGGGAGAACAAATGATCAACGAGTCGAGAGCTATCCAAGGTGCTCAAGATCACCTCACTACGACGCAAGACAGACGAGTTAGAGCCGTTTTGCGTTTTAAACCTTCGGGCTACTGTAACTCGCGAAATTCAAATTTTTGAGTTTTAACCAATGAGAGGACAAATGATCAGCAAGCCGAGAGCTATCCACTGACCTCAAAATTGTCTCTCTACGACGCAAGTTGAGCAAGTTAGAGCGATTTTAGCGTCAAAACGTCGAGACTGGCGTTTTCGGCGGTGCGTGTTTGCGTAATTGAAAGAACTTTTGCAGTCGCATGAAAGAACGCGTCGAGAGCTTTCACCTGACGTGTCGATTGCCGCTCTACGACGTAACACGAGCGAGATAGAACCGTTTTGCGTTTTGACCTTCAGGGTGCTGTAACGCGCGCAATTCAAACTTTTGAATCTCGACTTCTCTTAGCGGAATGATCAGTGAGTCGAGACCTATTCGTAGAGCCCAAGATCGTTTCTCTACGTCTTTCCAACGCCGAGATCCGAGAGCGTTACGCACGCACGCACGTACGTGCGCACGCACGCACGCACGCACGCACGCACGCACGCACGCACGCACGCCGAGCTCTCCTAGGGTGTCGCCCGGCTGAGACCGGGCGAAAAAACGCGTTTTCCAACGCAATTTCCCGCTGGGACTGTACCGACCTCTATTAACACAATTCTCAGAATAGATAGACGCCGAAAAGCTTCGCCGAGTCGACTGGTTGCCTCGAAATTGGCAGCACCACGCGGCGAAGCCGCTTCATTTCAGCGAAGAAGCGCGAAGAACCGCGACAAACCTCCCACTCCATGTTGGGTGCGGAATGTTCGGAATGGAACGACTGTTGTCTCTGAGCGTACGAATCGAGCAGTGTAACGCGCTATAAATTCATTAGGCGGGCGCCGCCCCGTCAAAAGTGGCCCAATCACCACCTCGACGTGCGGCCGGACTTCACGGGGGCCAAATGGGTGCGCCGCAAAAAAATTCCGCTTAGCGGTGAGGCACGACTTAACATACCGTTTGTAACAACGACTTAATATACATAACATAATCGTTTTAGTGCCAGGAATGTTGAGGGGAGTTAGCACCGTTTCAATCGCTGCAGACTCTGAAATGTCGATTTCATCGGGCGTCTATGTATTAAAATCTCAGCGTTTTGACAAGACACAAAACGACCTGTAGCTGTCGTGCGCTTTACGAACGCCCGCCGAATGTGTCGAACGCCCTTTGGGTTAGTTAAAGAAGCTTTGTGCCTTGAACATAAATGGTAAGGTAGCGCGCAACTTCAGTTTTCCGTCTTGACCGTGGCAAGGCAATCCGATAGTCAGCGAACGACTAGAACACACCGCTTTTCAGCGCTGAAGATCCGAAACCATCATACGGTACGTGCACGCACGTCCGGATCCGAGATCCGGAGGGAAAGACACTTGCTAGCGGTTAATGTCGCAGCGCAAAAAGTCGTAGTTCAAGTCGTCGAGTGCGACAAGGCCTGGAGTGGCGAAGCTACTGGCCTCCAGGCGAATCTTGAAAGGCCCACCGCCAGACGGCGGTCGAATCACCGCGCTGATTGGATTTGGTTGCAGTCTGCTTATAACTGGCTGAAAGCAAAGGAAAGAGGGTCGTCACGAATGAAAGAAGCTTTCTGTTGTTCTGATTAGAACTCACTCACTTGACAGCTTTTGCTGCCAGGCTGGCTGACGACGCACACCTTGAAGTCTGGAACGTCACTGCTCTGCCAATGACTGAAGACAACGCCATGGCGCTTCCTCTTTGCAGATTGGTTGTCGGCACATGTAAAACGCGATTACTTGAAGGACAGCAGGCCTTCTCCACTTTGGCATTGTATGTCAGCCACGAAGGCTACGCTTCCCCCAGCAGTCTGTAGTGTACCCTGGTTACTAGCGAAGAGAAAATAGCCCCCTGAACGCCGCACCCGCCAAATCACACTTTGGAGCCACAGCAATCAAACAGTGGGCAAATACTCAATTGGTTGGTCGGCTTTGGTGAAGAACTGCTGAGACGGCGCCTGAGGGACGGCCCACTTGAACCGTCCCAGGCGCCACAGGAGTTTGTTGTCCTGGGCGTTGTACCAGCTGCAAATTCACGGAACTTGATACAGTTTTAGAATTGATTGACCCGTCCACCGGTACAGACGGGCACAACCTGCAAGATTCGTTTGGGGTGTTGTATACACAGTTGAGGATGTCACCTAGTGGACCGCCTTGGACTGGAGGATGCAACGTCGACACGTCGACAAAACGAAGGAATTCTGAACGATTTTTAAACATTGCTGAATGCATTGTGATTGCGACATACAAGGGAATGAAGAAAGGACATATGTACATTTTTTCGTCACGCAACATTACAGCGAGCGCATAGAAGCCGCGGAATACAGTTGTCTGACTCTGAGCAGTGAGGTGAAGTGCTCGTGGTGTGTTCAACACACGTACAATTCGCAGCAAAACTCGCACCTGACGGTCGCAACTGAGCGTTGGCGTTAGCACGACCACCAGCTTCAGGCTGCGCGGCCAAAAGGCACATTAAGCCGAAACCGCTAGACAGCGACGCCGACTCAGACTCTTGTGATTTCGGTGCATCGAGCCGTCGCCTAAGCAAAGCCCGATTTGGGAGGAACCAACGCAACTGCGCGTTTTGGAGTGTTGCCACTACACGTTCGCCCAGACGCGCTATCACGGCTTTAAATTGGTATTGTCAATTGGCAATGGTATTAATTAAATTGGCAAATTTGAATTGGTTGTCGTGTCGCACCATCTGCTATTGACGCTGGCGCCTCCTCAGTGTCCGTGGTCGCTTCCATTTCCTTGGGCTCGGTGGGAATGCAGGCGTCACAGGAAGCCCAGAAGAGGGCAATTGTCGTCAACAATCGTGACGCCCACAAATGATGGCGCGCGGAAAGCACTGTCTGTTTGAGAAGACGATTGTTGTCTCAGAGCGTGCGAATCGAGTGAGCAGCGATACACTGCTTTCGCTCTCATCGAACGCTCCCGTGAATTCATTAGGTGGGTGTCTTTCCGAAAAAAGTGCTCGCGTCATTGCCTCGACGTGCAGGCCGACGTCACGGGGGGTCAAACGGGCGCGCCCGCGCATAATGATCGGCGTGCTCCAAGAATCTCCGCTTAGAAGTCACTGCGCGCTGCGTCAACCGCTGGGTAAACTCCCCTTAGAACTGCCTCTCTCACCGTAGCTGTAGACTCTTAATCGGATTGTATTTGTCGTACTTCAACTTGTCATTTGTATTTGTGATTGGCGTGCTCTGCACAGTGCACAGTGAACTTTTTGTTAGGGATTTGATGCTCTATTGGCGACGTCGTCGTCAGGCAGAAGGCTTTCTGAAATCAATTGAAACTTGTGGAACGTACAGGATGCGTTCTGAACGCGAACCCTGACCTATGGTACGTGGTTCACCAGCTTTGGGATCCCGTGAAATCGTTCCACCGCCTCCCCCCCCCCCCCTCCAAATTATGGCCTGCGTTATAGAATGAAAAGTTAACATTGTGAGCCTGATGACTCATCCAATCGATCCTCTGAAGCTCCAGTCATCACCTCTGAAGCTCCAGTCGATCCAGGTACCAGCCAGAAGCGCCCCCAAGCGGCCAGCGGAAGAAACTCCTGGTCTAGAGCAGAACACTACAGTAACCCTGGCGTCGTGCGCGATGCGTCTTTAATACTCGGTGCGTCTTTTTTCGCCCGGCCTCAGCCGGGCGAACCCCTACGAGAGCTCTTCGTGCGTGCGTCCGTTCGTCCGTTCGTCCGTTCGTCCGTCCGTCACGCTCTCAGATCTCGTCGTTGGTAAGTCGTAGGTAGGAGATCTTGGACTTTATGGATAGGTCTCGACTCACTGAGAATTGCGCTAAGAGGTTTCGAAATTCAAAAGTTTGAATTACGCGCGCAACAGTAACCCGAAGGTCAAAACTTAAAACGGCTCTAACTCGCTCGTCTTACGTCGTAGAGCGGCGTGCGATAGCTCAACTAAAAGGTCTCGACGTGCTCTTTCGTTTGGCATTACAAATTTTCTTAATTACGCAAACACGCAACACGAAAAGCGACATTCTCGCGTTTCTAAGGCAGAAATCGCTCTAACTCGCTCAGCGTGCGTCGTAGGGACACGATCTTGGGTTGGTTGGATAGCTCTCGACTCACTGATCATTTGTTCCTCTATTGGTCGAAACTCAAAAGTTTGAATTTCGGGAGCTACAGTAACCCAAAGGTTTAAAACGCGAAATTTGTCTAACTCGCTCGTCTTCCGTCATAGAGAGGCGATCTTGAGTTCGTTGAATAGGTTTCGGCACACTGATAATTCCGTTAAGAGAACTCAAAATTCAAAAGTTTGAATTGCGCGCGCTACAGTAACCCGAGGGTTCAAAACGCAAAACGGCTCTAACACGCTCGTCTTACGTCGTAGAGCGGCGTGCGATAGGTCAACTAAAAGGTCTCGACGTGCTCTTTCACTTGGCATAAAAAATTTGTTAATTACGCAAATACGCATCACAAAAAGCGACATTCTTGCGTTTTAGCATAGAAATCGCTCTAACTCGCTCAGCGTGCGTCGTAGAGATACGATCTTGAGTTGCTGGATAGCTCTTGACTCACTGATCATTTGTTCTTCTATTGGTCGAAACTCAAAAGTTTGAATATCGCGAGCTACAGTAACCCAAAGGATCAAACAGCAAATGGGCCCTAACTCGCTCGTCTTACGTTGTAGAGCGGCATTCGTTCGACCGTTTGAAAGCTTACGTGGAGGCAGTTGTTGAACGGTCATTTCTAAAGAAATACTTTTGTTTTTTTAAACCCTTGTCTTACGAACAACTTTGTCTGCTAAAAAAATTAATCCCGGGCGATCCCAATGTTGCCTTGCAACAACCGCTCAGAAATGCGTGTGCCTTGCTCAAAAAATTAATCCCGGGCGATCCCAATGTTGCCCTGCAAGAACCTCTCAGAAAGGAGAGTGTCAGAAGTAGCGCATGAATAGTGGACTCCGGGCGGGCGCGCGTCATATCGGAAAGGCTTCGAAATACTTTACAAAAGTATCCACTCTTTTACTCTTCCACTTTAAAAGACTCACAAACCACTCTGTATTAATAAAACAACTCAACTTTTTTAAAACAGCTTGTTGAAACGTTTCCTAGTATGTAGGGTTTCCTGCCTGGAGCGGCTTTTGTCATGGCTCAAGGTGGCGCCCAGATAACCCCTTATCATCCAGGCCAACTGGACCTCTGGCCATGGCAGCCCATGGGTCTCGACTGGAGAATACAGCTATGGTAACCACGCGTCGCTACCGTTGCGGTTGGTTCGGGCTTCGCGTGTTTTCCCGTTCAACAAAATGGGTAATCTGCAGGTTCAGGAAGGGGTTAAGTCGCGCGCGACTTGCGAAACAGAGGTGTCGTATTGCGCATAAACAAAACCCTCTGAGCGGCTGTGCAGTAAACCATTCTAATCTGCAGTTGTCTCCCTCCTCCCTCGAGAGAGTGTCGTGTTGCCAATAAGTGTTCAGCAGAAGGGCCGCCTATCTGCCTCCCTTGTGCCCGCTTTACGCGCGCTTGTCTCGCTCTGCGCAGCCTAGCCCCGTTAGGTACATACGTCCCAGACAACCGAGCTATATTACTGTGCTCTTTGGAGTTCCAGAAAGTGGACCCGTGCCGTGGCTAGCGCAATGTCTGCACCTAGAAGCAACCGAGCGAGCACCGCAGGGATTCACTTTTGTTGTAGCCCTGAGTTATGGTCGCGTTTTCGTTTGTTCTGGTAGTGTAGTTGGTAGCACGCCACCAGAACCGAAATCTGGTTATGCAGTGGTAATCTGGGTTCGAGTCCCAGCCAGAACTAAAATCGTTTTGCTTCTATTCTTTTAGGCCAGATTCTGGTTCGTGTATCTCACCATCCCCAACTTGCTGCGCAGCAAATTAGAACCGTTGCTGCGCAGCAAATCTGGCACACTACTGTATTATGCTAGCATCGTTTAGTAGCAAAGAACAACGCCAGCTTTAGCAGATTTAGCAGCTATTTTAACCCCCATCTCTTTGTGAATAGTGCAGTCTACATCTCCTTAGACAGAGTGAGTTCGTCAAATTTCCAGCAATTTTTTACTTGTTTATTCTTGTGCGACTTGTTTAGGCTCTCGGATGAATGGGTTCCATTTACGTGGACCAGACCGTAGAGTCGCTTATTAAGCTCTCCACCAACACCTACAGGGTGCCCCTACACAGCTTCTTAATTGGAGGTGCAAAGTTCGCCCAGTTCCTCAACCTCGAGCTGCGAGGGGTCAAAGGTGAAAGTGAGAGGATCTACATCGCCTTAGAGGGGGTCCAGTCGTCCGAGTTGGTGGGGAGTAGTCACCACGCCGTCGCCAGCGTCCTGAGGAAGACAGCTGCGGGAGAAGAGTACTACTACTGGCAGGCCCAAGGGCCCAAAGTACTGTTGGTTAGCGATCAGAGCGTTCGCGAACTGGTGCTGACCTTTCTAACAGCCGACAGCAAGGAATTGGACCTAGCGGCCGCCCACATCTCCTTCTGCCTCAACCTGAGCGTCGACTAGCCATGTCGCTCAAAAGGAAGCATCCAAACAACAACCATCTGCACGATGCGAAGCGCGGCATTCTGGCGACGCGCACACTTCTCGTCAAAGCGTTGGGCACCACCTTTCCAGTCGACGTCCAGAGGGGAAATATTCTCCGCTTTTCCTTTCCCATGAGCTCCAACCTCTACCTCGACTGGAATCGAACAAAGTTCTGCGCCACTCTCCAAATGCTCAAGGAGGATGGCACGAAATATGCGGTGAGACTTCGATGGGTGCATTTCAACTTATGCACACACACACCTGACAGTTTAGGGTCCCAGAGAGATCACGGTCGCTTCGGCCCCTCTGTTCGCCATCTTGAGGCGATATGCGGTCTATAGCCGAGGTCAATTCCGGTTCAGTCAGCAGCACTTCAATTACATTTGCTACCTATACCTGTTGAGTCAAGACGCAGCCTACGCCAAGAGCGTTTTGGAAGGAGAAGTGGGCTTCATCGTCGATACAGCGCCTATGGATGTCCCTCTTGGAAGTAGGCGAAGTGAAATGTCTGCTACGTTAACTGGCCTAATTAATCATCGTTGCAGAAACGCAGAACGCGCGCCGTGAGATGCTCTCAGTGTCGAGCGAATGGTCCCTATCTGGAACTCTCCCTATCCAACCCTTCATCCAGAACGACTGCTACATACCAAGCTCCGTTGGGTGAGCGGAGGGTGAGAATGGCAGATGGTAGAGAATGGGGAATGCAGTGCGGCAAAAGCTGGAACTCGGCAATGACCCCGATACAGCCCAAGCGCGAGCAGATCTGCTCCAACTCATCGAGTTGTATCATGACGTGTTCGCTCTTAATCTTTCAGAACTTGGAGAGGCTAAAGACGTCGAGTACACTATCGACATCACTGAGAAACCTCCCAAACAACAACCACGTCGACTGCCCTACAACAAGCGGCAGGAAGTCTACGAGCAACTTCAAGAGGCGATCGACGCCGGCATCCTCGTCCACTCCGACGGCAGCGAGTACGCTTCGCCAATTGTGGCCGTGCGCAAGAAATCCGGTGAACTTCGCATTTGCTCCGACTTTCGACTCCTCAATGCCAAGACAGTTGTCAACGCTGGCACTTTGCCACGCATCGACGACATCTTCCAGAACATTAGTGCACTGAAACCAAAGTGGTTCTCACTAATCGATCTAGCTTCAGGCTACAACCAAATCAAGTTATCCAAGGAAGCGCAGCGAATGTCGGCAATCGTCTGCGGGACCTGGCACCTCGAGTGGACTCGTCTGCCGTTTGGCATGACCAACGCTCCGGTGTGGTTCATGAACTACATGCAGAAAACGTTGGGCGGTATCGACGACCAACGTATATTCATCTTCCTTGATGACATAGTCGTTGTGAGTGAGGATTTAGATACTCACCTCAAGCTACTCCAAAAGATCTTTGCCAAACTCCGGGAAGTCCAACTACGACTCAAGCCGAAGAAGTGCGAGTTTCTGTGCAAGTGTGTCAAGTTCTTGGGATTGCTGCTCGATAAGAACGGCATCCGCACCGATCCAGACAAAGTCTCGGCCATCACCGACTACCCACCGCCGCGCAACATCAAGGAGCTTCGGCAGTGGCTAGGAATGGCTGGGTACTTTAGAAAGTTCATTGAGCGGTTCAGTGTTTTAAGCAAACCAATGACGCGACTCCAAGAGAAAGACGCGCCCTACGTCTGGTCGGACGAGTGCCAATCGGCCTTCCAAGAACTCAAGAA